>NNCF01126301.1:742279-765887 GCA_002313205.1 Laupala kohalensis
TGAAATTTGGCACACGTATATAATGCGATGACAATGCTATATTATTATGTCTCACTCGAATGTTCAAAAATATAAAGTGTTTCTAATTGCGATATTCTTCCGAGATCTCGCGGTAAATTATTTCCGGGAAACATCCCCTGAATTGCTAACCTCCTCTTCATAGAAATAAGTATAACAAATTGCATAACCTACACCTTCTCGTTATAACTTCTTGTCATATCATTACGAACAGCGTATGAACTTCTTATCATTACGATCGCTTCTAAAAAGGATGTTTATTCTATCGGAAGTTGTATCACACGGACGCTATTAAATTAATGTTATTTATATTAGATAAAAGCTTGTTTTAAAAAGTTTTTTTAAATATATTATTCCTCAGATGAAACCAGTAAAACTGGGAAGGAGTGTACATGTCTGTGCGTATTTACCTAATACATACATAATTAGTTCTACCGTTTAGCGCGTGTCAGCGTAAGTGCGAAGTGTGTGTTTGCCCGGGGACCAGGGAGCGTATGTGTGTGTGTATGTCGTTGACGGCGTGGCGGTCACCTCTCCTCATTAGTACATCACCTGCGGTGACGCGGCACTCACCAGCAAAGGCTGGTGTCGATGTTTTTGGCCCTTCAGTATCACCAGCATCCATCCACTCGCTTGCATCGAAATCACGAATAGTTCTTCAATATATTGCGGAAATAAATCTGTTTGATTTTTTGCACATATTGCTTCCGTGTATCCTACACGTGGAGGAGATATGTGATAACTTTCAGTCAGGTGAAAATGGCGACGAGTCGGGAATGGAACCCGGGATCCTGCTTTGATCTCAGGGGTGTTACACACTACACCACCCGTTTGGCATAGGCTACAATTTCTTGCATTTCTGAGCGAGATTCGTTGGAGCGTAATAAACTAAAAGACAATTCAATACGTATTCACTTATTTATGGTATGTTAAGTAAAATGGCATCCCTTTCCAAGAAAATGACGATGACCGGGAAAATAATTTTTAGAAGTCATTTATTGCGATCTTCCGTAATTAAAATAATCTTCGATACAGTGCAGAACAACTTGCCACATCGAAGATAAAAGGAAGTAGCCTTTACATTATTTTATTGACAGGAGTAAATGTATAAATGAAGAGTTACTTTATTGACATTTATCTCGTCTAATATCATCTTCTAGATGAAATATTTAGTACAATCTTTTAATTAGGCTAAATGTTTATGAACATGAACTTTACTAGATTTGCTTTGATTTACAAACAAACACAGACAAGTATTGTAAAATTTATAATTGTTTATTTTCATTTTCTACTTTGATGGTTTGTTTACGTATTATTTTTTATTCCATAGAATTGCTTTTTATGTATATTGAGTTAACTTGTTTTCATTTTCGTATCAAGATAAATTTCATTTATTTGTTTACGAGGGCTACTGCTGTCACATGATGATGACAGAAAGCATAGTGAGCAGTCGTCTACTTACAAGGTCGTACTAAATATTTCAATTCGAAATTATAAATTATTTTGGAGCCGCTTTCGATATCAAACCATCAACCCCGGGGTCATTCACAGAGGGCGAGCTCTCTAGCTATGAATGATCAGGGACCAAATATAAATAAACTTTTGAAAATCAAGTATAGTACAGTAAATATGAATCCACATTATTATTATTATTATTATTGGTTTTTTTTGAGTTAACACTTTTTCATAAATCCATTATTAGATTATAAATATTCCCCCACCTATGACTTTTAATACATGTCACGTGCTATAAACTGTCATATCTATATTGTTTCCTCCGTTCCAACGCCCGATGTAGCACCCCGTGTTGCCGTTGCTTCCTTGAGCAGCGTTTTCAATTACTTGTACACGTCTAGTGGAGTGTTGGTTAATGTGAACCAGGAGCCTCTCGTTTCTAATTTGCGTGCGTCGCTTGTTTTGACATTGTGCGCGCGTGCTTTTATGGCGCGCCAACTAGTGCTCGCACACGTACCACATTTGTGAGTTTGTGCGTGTTTCGGGAAGTTTTGCGTGTGTTCCGGAGCGTGTTAGGCGCGAATGGACCTGTCTGCCAAAGCGTGGGTGATATCCGTTACAAGCGAACGTGCAGCGAGACGAGCGAGTAAGCGATCAATTACATGCCATGGATTGGAAGGTGTGCTTCGTTTTGTGGAATGTACATAAGGTGAGCTTATTCTTATAATTAGGTAATGGTAGTGTATTCGATTTTAACTTGAAATAGAATAAAAGTTATTATCCGCACTGATGAAGTTCTTCGCTCAATTTTTCCGTGTTGAATATAACTTCCATTCTATTTGGACATTTTTCTACCATTTACGTCTATTATACAATAAAGATGAATAATTAAATCAAAATTCACGACATTTTTTTGGAAGATCAATATAATAAAACAAGAAGCAACAAATAAGGTTTTAAACACAATAAACAATTAAATGAAATGTACCTTAGTTTATTTGAAAAGACTACAATATAAAGCTGAAATGAATATAGCTATAAAAAAGCTATTTTTTATAGGGACCTAATATACGTAGAACTTTTGTTTAGTCATTAAGGTATTATATCTCAATTTGTGTGGAATAAAATCACTAAAAAATATTAGTTTATCGTATTCAGGGAGTAAAACCAAACAAAATAACCAAGTAAGTCTATCTTAAATAAGTAAACTAACAAATTACAACTTACTACTATTTGTATGATCACAAAATATTTTTATGGGTTATCAATACACAACATTTTTACTCGAGATTGGAGTCGTCGTCAGGTTTAAACATATCGTAATAACAACAATTAATAAAATAACATAACTGAATAATATAACATGATATAAACGTAAATATTGACTCAAAATATGTTAACAGAAAAGTAGAAATCACTAAACATGTCACAATATAGGTTTGTAAATACTAGGGAGTTTTTCTCTAACACAGTGCACATTCTATTTCTCATTTGTATTTTTTATAAATATCGTGTCAGATATGCAACGTTTGTAACAATTAACTTCTTTGTCTAATATTAGCGTTTTCTCAGTCCATCAAGTGAAACGCTGAGTAGTGATAGNCGTTACACACAAATCCACATATAATAACTTTTTGATGAAGCAAAAGTTCTGCAAATATTAAGTCTCTAGAGACAATAGGTTCCTCGCCTTTTTATACCTATATGCGTTTCAGCTTTGTATTAATGTCTAATCCAAGATTCACTTATTATCATTCTCATTTAATTGTTTATAGTATTTAGAAAATTTGTTGCTTCTCATTTTCTCTCTTTCGTTTACAACTAAACAATGTGAAGGAGACTAAATTCAGTTCCGTACAATGTCCCGGATTCTTTTTTAATATAAACGCATATCTGTGCTAAGCATGAGAATGTTGCAGGAGTCCTCGCGCGTTCTTTGGAATTCTCTCGTTACTTCCCGCGCTGCTAACGACACCCACCCGTAGACGCTCCGAAAGCACTTCCAATGCAATGAGACACCTACGTCCTCCATTTCCATTGCCTGGAAGTGTTGGTTTGCACTCAGCTGCGAGTCCCTCGGGAGTGCGTCGCAGCCGATGCCATGTTCTATTCACTCGGCTTCGAAACACGGTGTCTCACGAGTTGTGTTTCCAGTCAGAATATCGCGAATAAACCTTTCTCCTTTCTCATTTTAATTCACTTGAAATCTTACAAAGAATCTTAAAAGGTGTTTTATTGTTGTAGTTGTTTTTTCATACCTATATCACGTGATTGTTTTCAATCGAACGAATTATTTCATGTCAGTATACAATTAACCTGTAAAGATATCAAGTGAAGTAAAATGAGAAAGGGGGTATAAAGTACGAAGCTGTAGAGGTTCGCTTTAGCGTTGGACAATTTTAAAGAAGACAAGTGTTGTCACGTTAACGTCAGTCATTATTATTTCTAACTTTCTTTTCAGATTTTCCATTAAATCCCGTGAATATCCGGATATTTCCTAGTCCCCACCACAGCCTTATTATTGAACTATATTTCCCTTAACGGTTTATATATAATGAAATGATGTATAATAAAAATAGATCAAGTTGCATCATCCTCTCGGAATTCTTTCAGAACCTAGAAAAATTGAACATCCATCGACAACTTTTCCCACCAATACAAAATGTTGTCATTCTTGAAACAGTGGTGCTGTCCAGAACCTTTCGTAAAAGTGTTTCTATAAAAAAAAGAAAGAATTCTTAGTGTATCCAACATAGAGCTGAGAATCTTCCAATAAGAAAATAATAACTATAAAATAATATTCTATTGAAAGAAAATTAAATGGTACATATTTTGATCGAGTATCGTGTGGATCCCAGAATTCGCAGTCAGCTACCTTTACGTGGCACAGAGTGTACATCACCCAGGCAGAGGCGTCTGTGAGGACGTGCGCTCCGGTGTAAGAGAGAGGATCGGGGCGACGCGGGCGGGACACTAGCATCGGACTAACGCGCTCGTTTCCATGCGGATGACACCCGCTGCCTCCGAAGTCAACCTCGTCCCACATCCCCGTCTATTTCGACTTCGCCATCTTCGTCACCGTCTCAGTCAATTCCATCTCGTCCCCCACCCCCACAGCAAGCTGCAACCACCTCCTCGTCAGCGACGAAGCTACCGCCTTCGTCGACTCTTCGTTCCCCCTTCGTTTCCCCTTCGTTACCCCTTTGTTACCCCTTCCTTGCCCCTTCCTTGCCCCTTTCGTTGCCCCTTCCTTGCCCCTTTCGTTGCCCCTTTCGTTGCCCCTTCCTTGCCCCTTTGTTACCCCTTCCTTGCCCCTTTGTTACCCCTTCCTTGCCCCTATGTTCCCCCTTCGTTGCCCCTTTGTTACCCCTTCGTTGCCCCTTCGTTGCCCCATCGTTAACTCTTCCTTCCCCCTTCCTTGCCCCTTCACCACTACTCCTTCCCGCCACCGCGTTGAATAAACAAGCGAATGCGGGTGGTGGTTGTGGAGGGGTGGGAGGATGTCATCGTTTCCGTCGCCTCTGGCAGAGAACCTCCGCGACGCTGTCTCTACCGCCCACACCACCACCTCCCGATGCGATTCGGTGCTCCGTTTGTACTGTCAACTCAGCACGTGTTACTCTCAACCCTCTCAGTTATAAATACGCAGCTATTGTCTCCCGTTTATGCTTTCGTTCTTCTTAATCTAACTCACAATATTGCTCAGACGTTGGTTGATCTTCGTTGAGTAAAAGAGTGCAACCACCTGCTTCGTATTCAGTTTCAGAAATGCTTTCTTTTCTCCTCTAACTTTGAAATATATTATCCTGCATGCTATTATTGTTTTGTATTTTTCTTATAACTTTAGATTTATCTGTACTAAACTGTGGCACGGTGGTGTACATAACCTATATATCCCCGCCCTGACCCTCCACTTTCTCCAGTTTTCATTCGGGTACATGTGTATATTTTAGACTCTTTTATATATGCTCTCTAGACTCTGACGTAGGGACGGTGATGTCGTTAACACTATTGTAATAATTAATCTCCAATTTAGAATTAATTCCATAGTTACGATTTATAACCTATATTTTCCGAATAATTTAAAGATTTGACGATACTCATATGTGTTTTTTAAATATTTTTTTTGTATTCTGTTAAATACAAATTTATTGCTGTTGTGTTGTTTGTATAATAGGCAGTTAAGTAACTTAGGAGTGTGCTGATATGTTAAATTCCTTAATACTTTAGGGCCCTTGCGCGAAATTGATGGGATAATCTCTTGCTTGCTTCCAGAGAGTAAGTTAGTTTGAGTTCCACGTGATACTACGCGGTCTGAAACATTGCGATGTGCATCAAGATATTTTGAATGCTACAACGGGGATCTACAGACAAAGGGTGGAGAGATGCCAGAAAAAGGGTTATAATTGATAGAAATTTAAAAGTATTTCATTTAAAATCGTTCACATGGGCTCTTTTTTAATAATTGCTCTCAAATGATGCATAAAGTTGATGTAATATTTATGTTATCGTATTGCAAAATACATTGAAAGAACAATATACGAAAGCTTTTAATTTGAATATTTTAAACACACAATTCAAAAACAAATTGACAATCTAAATTACATGTATAGAATTGAAATATCATGAACATTTCACAATTAAACATAATCAATTACATGCAAAACTCATAAATAAATTTTAATTTAAAATACGAAATAGTTCTGAAATACGATATAATTATAAGAGCTTTCAGTTTATGTACGTATTATTGGGTAGTAATGCAGTCATATACAAACATAACCGATTGCATTAGAAACTGTGGTCTCAACTGTAATTGAGAGGTGGTTTAGCTGCCAGAGCGATGTGTAGGGCGGTGACCCCACCTCCCTGGACGACAGTGCTCCTGGTGGCTAGAGCGCAAATTGCGACGCAGGGAAAAGTGGCGAGTCGACGGGAACCACAGTCACATTTGCGCAAATAGCTTACCGCGAAACGAACAACTGGGTTGCCAAGCGTTAAACTAGACGTAGGGGTGGGGAGGCTATGCTCTGTGTTGCGTCTAATTGCGTTAATTTTGCGTTTCCCTATTAAACACTGTAATAGTTTACCGAATAATATAAATTTACCGTAAGAAAATGAGCAAGGTTTGCAATGATTTTCTGGGTTCACTCTGGAAATTCATGATAAATCATTCCAGCTTCACAATATTGCTTTAAAAAATTACAATATAAACAGCACAAAAATAAATTTACAAGTAAAGCAATTACGAGTACAAGTAAAAAAGCGTTATAACACAAATTTTATTAATTAGTTTTACCACATAATTTTGCTACTCATGACAGTGTAAACCGACGCAAATAAATTTAGTTAATTTATATGTCATCATAATGTTTAGAATACTATTTTGAATTACAAAATTTGAATAAAATATTGGCAATAAATAAACGGTATTTCGGAAAGTTGTGAAACGTGTCACCGTCATTCGCTGTAGTAACAATTATGTAAAATTTCTTCATTCACAATAATGCAGGTTTATTGAATATAAATCAGAAGCAACGGAGTGTAATTAAATCTAGTTGTTAAGTGGGACTAGCGTTCGATACATTAGCAATTTATTTACTGTTATAGTTGGTGCATTCGATGTCAGATTGACGAGCATGATTTAGAGTACTATCTATGAACTAATCAATACCCTTCATTAGTATGTGATTTAGTGAACTAATTTACTTACTTCACCGGATTTAAAACTCAACGCAGGATATTGAATAATGAAACTAATTTCTATTGCACTTCTCTTAATCACTGCATAATGTTAAACGAAGTCCCACGCCGCATATGCTGGATCCCCGATTTTCTCAGAACTACTTAATGAATTTTTTCTCACTAATTGTTAGAGTGCTTTGTCCAATGGGTGGATTGTTTCCTCATAAAAATTTAGGTATGTGATTCGTGGACATTTTGAGTTAATTAGCCAACGAATAACGATGAATGTTAATGAACAAAAAAAAAAAACCAATAGTAAAAGAGTGTATTTACGTGCATTGTGTAAATAGACTCGTGGAAGCATTTTATGAAAATATTATAACACAACAATTGCGTCCACGTTAACATCTACCTTCGTACATACATTATCCCAATTTATTGAATTAACTCTGTTGAATAAGTGTGTTAAATTACTTCACTTAAAAGAAAGTAATTTAGATAGGAAATTATAATCATTAGAAATTTAACGAACATAAAAACTTATCGTAACATTTTACAAGTGTATTTGTGATTCTACGGAAATAGGTGATTCTGCTGTATTTCTTCTTTATTTGGGTGATTCTACGAAAAATTATTATTGAACTGAGATTATTGAGTAATGAGTCGGTAATTGGCATACTCATTCGACATACTGAATTGTTACGTCAGTTTCGGCGGAACCCACAGTGTTGCCACCACATCAACTGCTCCTGTAAGATCATCTTTACTTTGACAGGCATGAATTTCAAAAAGTGACGGAGTGGGACATGAAATGACAGAGGAGTGAGAAGAATGTCGTAAATAAGTAATATGTGTCATGCACGTTGAATCTGATGATGTTAAATGACCTAATTCATTTGTATCAATATGTTATACTAGCAAAAAATTAAAATATTGAAAAAAATATAAATCTAACAGAACGTTTTGGATATTTATTTCCCTATTTGTGTAGAATACCCCATTTATGAACTCTCCTCGCCACCGGTTCAATGTAGTAGATAAAGAAAGTGTGTAAACTCTCTTTAAAAACGATTTAGTCTTCGTAATTCTGTCTACACGAAATGCCAAATGGAGTGAAGTAGCAGCCATGCTTAGCACGTGCTGGTCGCGAGCTATGATTTAAACACATATTATTCAAATGCATTTGACATTTAAAAAATATATTAATTTCTGACAGTTCATTTGTGTTTCATATCGCAATTGTGTCACGCCGTATGTTTTCACCATTAAATCTACAATTCATGTGCATGTGTCTGTTTGTTTGTATTTACATGTTTCCTAAATCTCTTTTTCTCTTTTATTTTCAGGTGAGTTTTGGGGACTGTTGAACGGTGGATTTGTGAGTAGAAATTATGTAAATACGGTACTAGTAAAGATAATTAAGTAATTCCAAAACAGGATTTTGACAAACGCAGTTACGTATTATTACATATTATTTCAATACTAGTCCACACATTAAAGTAGTACTTGTTAATGCAGAGAAAAAATAAATCAGTTTCGAATTATGGCTCAAGATGAACGAAACGAAAAATCCTACGTAAACTAGTAATGATTTAACGCTTAAATTGTTTTACTAATTTTGATTTATTGGTATGCATAAGGTATTCATTGAACTAACATTGTTGTTTATTAATAGATAAACGTTTTATAGGTATCAGATTAGATTAGATATGTGGTCTGATGCATTCCCCTCTAACGTCTAGGAACCATCTTAGGATAAAAAAATTTTTTCTGTATCATTATCATAGATATTTAATGTAAGTTGCGAAATATTTGTTTATACTTATTGTTAATTATAAAATTAGATAGAACTATTTAATTATCCTGTGCATTCGACATACTGTTCCGTAAGACATAAATATAGATAGGAAATTACGTCTAGGTGTTTATTCCAGGCGTTCCCAAGTTGTTCTCGCTCTCCATTTACTTCTATCTCATCCAACTGATTCTTCATTCCTGAGACGCTTTCGTCCCTATCTTCGCAATGTCGCCATTTCATCCCTTTCCGAGAACCCGCCTATCATCCCTCCATGCAACATATCACTTGTCCGTTGCCTGCGATACACATGACGTCATCACTGCACAAAGCCTCCCCTTCGCTCACACATGTCGGTGTTGAGCGTTGACGTTGAGCGATGCCCTGTTGCCGGTCGCTAGGGGATGGATTTTCCAGGCACATTTCTCTGACGCTTCCAAAATAATGCTTAACTTTTTGACTTTGGTTTGTTTCACTCTGAGCCGTAGTATATCCACGCGTTGGAGACGACAAGGTTTAAATATTTTGTCTGAAATAAATTGGTTGGTGAACCCTACATAATTAAAGGTACTCGGAACCGCGGGAAAGACTAGACGTTGGTAAAAATTACCACTATTTAATGTTTGCATTTTTATCGGATACACAAAATTTACTTAAATATCACAGACGTAGGTAAAAATCACATAAAATGGGAGTAAAATACGGCACCGTATACAATACAAGTTAGTTAAAATTATGACGTGACAAAAAGTAGACCTCTGTAATAATTACGAGCAAGAATGAAGACTCTGTGAAAAATCTACGTGACTTACCGGAGATCCACAGTACCTATTAAACAATGAGACCTTGTCTTCCGATCACGTCACTAGTTCAAGACCAACTATCTCAGAGAAGCATTGCTTGACCCTTACCGCCCTTCTTCCAAGGTGACACTCAGTTATCATCCTTCAACCGAATGAAGTCGTAAAAAATACAAACGTCCAGTCATCTTAAGGTTGAAGGTGTATTCAAAGATATGAGCTTTTCCGTGAAATCTTTATTCAGAAACAACGTTTTCCTAAATCTCATATTCGTTCCAATCACTGAAATAATTTTGACGGAATGTTTTTTGTTTTTTTTTGTCTCCATGATATGTCAATAGAACTGGAACTAACTGAATATTATAGGACGGCGTAGGGATTTTCAATTTTGGTCAAGTTCGAGGAAGACTGCAGGGAAGCACACTTTGGAAACCCCCGCTGTAGGTCCGCTCAATACCCTTCCTCTCAGGCTTTCAATCACCGG
Organism: Laupala kohalensis; assembly: GCA_002313205.1. Taxonomy (NCBI): domain Eukaryota; kingdom Metazoa; phylum Arthropoda; class Insecta; order Orthoptera; family Trigonidiidae; genus Laupala; species Laupala kohalensis. Next base: position 752,517 of record NNCF01126301.1, read on the forward strand.
TCCCCTGTTCATAGAGATCGGAAGCGTCGCGAAGTTCGCTGGTAGCAGCGGCGATGTGGTGGCGAGATTGGCGACGGCGACGGTGGCAGAAGAATGGGGGCCTGATGAAGCCGTTAGAGCGAGGCTCTCTTCTTTGCCCTTCACACCGCCATCTACGTCGATTCGGTCCTTCCTTGCGGCCCTTTGGTGACGGAGGATTATTAACCGCCGCCTAGATCCAAATGTTGGGCGTGGTATGGACTATTTCCGAAAGGAATCTGTTGTTCGTGGAGGGTTTAATGGAATATCGGATGCAATAATGAATCTTGGAGTTTGTTTCAATACCACAGAGAAAAATCTCAGAAAAGGGTGTCGATTTTTCATGATCTCAGATTATTTTTCAATCATTTTTTATCTCCCATGAAATTTATCTTAACAGTAAAAAAGACATGTTTTAATCGAATCATCACCTATACCGTCATCCTAGTCTTTTTTCCAGTAATATATGGATAGAAACTCTCTGACCCTAAATAGGTTTCGACCGTGAAAGTAGGTTGAATTATTCCTTTCACTCCTCAGATATGGACATTTACGAAGAACGAGAAAGAATGCGACCTACATTTTTTTTAATTGAACAAAAAAATACTTGGAACTAATGTGGTAATCAAAAGAAGATGAGATAAAAATGAAGAGTAATGCAATTATTCATGTATTGAATCGCTAGTATCATGAATACAGTCAAACAGAGGAAGAGGAATTGAAGGAACTACATTTTCGAGAGCAGAAGAAACTCAGATTCTTCTCGAATCCGACGAAGTGGCTTTCAAGATGGTCGACTCCTCTCCGTCTCCTGATAGCTCAGAGTGGAGGGGCAGAGGGGTGACAAGCTTGAGATCAGGGGGAGAGAAGGCAGCTAGATCCCATTTTAAGTTGATTAGACTGGGTGCATTGCAGCGTTGATGGATTGCGGGACCAATCCTGGGAGGATGAGGTAGTGTGGATTGCGACGTGAAGTCTTGAGTTGGGTGGGAATTGAAGAAGGAAGCTGTGGTGGATATGGAAAATAGATTTAGAGATTAATGTGTCCTTATAGTATTCATACAAAAAATATACTTACAAAAATCAATATTAATACATCTCTATAACATTTATCTGCCGCATAAAATAATGGAATTTCAATGAACAAATCGGATAACTTGTCTCATTTACCCTCGGCTAGTGATGGATGATATATTTTAATATTGAAATTTGTATTATGAAACCAAGATGAAGACTTTTTTGTTTTCGTTTTTTCACGAATACACAACAAAAATTAACGTATGTTCTTGAATACAGAATAATGTGTTTGTTTAGAAAACCGATGCTTCGGAAATTAGCTATTTTGTGTGTTATACATTTTTTACACAAAATTTATTCTTTCGCGAAGGTTTGGATTACTTATTAAATCAAGTAAAAATATTCATTCATTGTCTGATGGAGGATTCATTGTTCAGGCCATGAGGCCTGCTCCTCCACGTAAGTGTAACCTGGGTGAGTGAATTTGGAAGGAAAGAAGTTGGGTTGCTTTTGAAGACATACATTAATGAAATTGCCCAAGTAATGAAGTTTTAAAGTGTTTTAATGTGATGGATTCAAAAGATTATAAGGAACGTTACTTCCAATACAATAGAATCATTTCCTATACTTTTAACCCTTCAGTAGACGCGCTTACATATCTATCACACGGATGACACTGATCATCCAGTTTCAAAGTAAAAATTAAGTAAAAAATGCATTTTATTAAAATTGTTGAAATAGTAAGACACTTAACATAACTACTTGAATTCTTCATAAGTTAATTGCTCATTCAATCATTTTCATCAATCAAATGTACTCACTGAATTGATCGCTTCCGAATGAAGTATCAGAGGTCGCGTGGTTGACATTTGCTTTAATTTTTGAAGTAGCAATATTAATTATTATTTATGAATACTTTTTATATATAACCACGTAATTCCTGTATATAAATTCAATTTGTATTATTAAGTGGTTCATAAAATACATTTTCCAGCAGTATTGAAGTACTTACAGAATAAGTCAAGCATGTTATCCAACTCTCTATAGAGGTTAGAGGGATAGAGGTTAGACAACCACTGAGGTGTTGCAATACATATTTAAATTTATGAATCTGTACGCATGATGTGTTGCCATGGCAAAATTCAGAAAAAGATGATTACTTCGCATGCATGACTATTCGTATTCGCGCTGCCACTGCAGGGTTAATTTGGTCACGGTATTTTGAAGCTACTATGAATGGAAAAGCTACCCGTTGAAGAAAGTAGTCCGAACTAAGACCCGGATTCCTCCAAACGTGGAAGAAAAAAAGTACGTGTGTAGGTTGAACCGGCGCCAGCTTGCTCAGGAGTTGGGAAGTCGGGCAGAAGTCGACAGGCGCCACCCGCCGTTGCCATTCGCCCTTTCTGTGTTAGAAGATTCGAGAGCAGAGGTGCGAGAGACGCTGGCGCCGACCTGTCCGACGCCTTGGATCGCCACTGACACTGACGATTCGCTCAGGTCTCCACGACGCGTCGACAAGAGCCATTGTGTCTTGTTCCAAGAGACTTTTTTGACATTTTCTTCTCATTCTTCACGAACTTACCACTGTGGTTGAGCACCCAGTTTTTTGTTTGTATTGATCCTGTTCAGGCTTTGGGAAGATACGAAATCTCATCTTATTGTGAGTATTTGTTTAGTGAAATAAACTATCAACATATAAATAAAAAATTGAGAATGTTGGAGTATTTCTCCAATCGTTTGCCTCGCAATCGTGGACGTGATATCTTCGTATATAATTTATAAGGAATTAATCCTACAATTTCAGAGCATTTTCAAATCCCCGTAGAAATAAATATTTTTTCATGAAAGTTTTCTTTTGAAAATGTCTTTTGTTACAAGGACACAAAACGTTCATCCCCTATTCCTACCTTAGTAATTTCTACCTACTCAATCACATGTGCTGTTCTAATATTAATTGTCATTTTCACTGCTATCTCAAACCGTTCCATTTTCACTATTGAGTGGCTATATAATTATAGTTAACACAGTCTCGCTATTGTTCGTAAAAATAAGAGATAACATGTACTAATGGTTATTCTACATGAAATCGCACACTTTTTTAAAATAATATCAAAGCCCATTTAGAAAGAATCGTACTATAAAAGTGATCAAATTCGCCTGGTTCTCATGAGTGACAACACAGTCGTTGATCCTGTCGTTTGCGCGACGTCCACAATCGTTTTTCGCAATTGATTGGATGTTGGAATATGAAAACGCATGGGTACACAAGCTGGTAGTTTACTTACGGGTTACAAACTACAAGAATTTTCTCGATTTTTTTAAGTTAGTTTGATCCAAATAGATGAATTTCCTATAATGAGTATAAATTTTAAAATTTCTCTAACGAACCAATTCGTAATAATAATATTACTCGTTAAAGGAAGGTAATTAATTTTGATCTGCATTCCTCATCTCTGTTCTTTTAAAGAGTAGTATCAGATCTATGATAGTCCTGTCAGTCATCCTCATCTTTCATTTGATCTTCTAATATTTGGTAAATGAAAAAAATCATCACTTTCAGGTTATTAGTTTATCACGTTAATAGTTTCAAAAATACACAAATACGTTTTGACGGTGAACACGGTTCTCTTCAGGTGTATAACACTTTTTCAAAAATTAAAAAAAGAACATAAAAGAACATATCTGATTGTACTGTGACTTCACAGATTTATTCTATTACAATTTCTTCTTACAACTGTGTGTTTACATAAGTTTTTTGTTAGGAAATGTACTTCACTTTTTTATTTATTCACTTACTATGTGTTTTAGAGGAAATGTGTTATGCTTTTTGTGTTAAAATGTATTATACACCTGAAGAGGACAGTGTTCACGGTTAAAACGTAGTGTGTTTTAAACTGTTAACGTATTAAACTAATAGTCTGAAAGTTTTAATATATTATGCAGAAGAACATTATCATATCGTGTCGGAAAACTCTGCCACAACATCTTTCCCCCACTGATTCTGAATAAAGTGTCATCGCCGTAGCTAACTTTCCTTCCCTCGTGTGTTCGCAGCTCACCGTCGATACATTGACGGGCGGCGTCTGTCCTGTGTTTGTTTTTTCGACGTCGGTCCATAGTGCGGGGTAGGAGGCTACTTGTCATCGCTGTCGCCTACCGGTCGTGACGGCTTCATTCGGCGCCGCAGCGTCGAGACGCACCTTTCCGAAGGAGGTGTTGTTTTCCGTATCTCGTCTGTCTTCTAGTAAAGATTTTCTATCGCGGAGACAAGAAAGGCTTTCTCAACTCCTACCAAAGTTAGCTTTTTATTTCTGATGGAATTGCTTCGGGAGATAGCATTTATATTAAATTTGAAGCAGCTGATGATTATTTTATATTTTATGTTTTTTTCCTGATATGTATGAAATTTAATTTGAATCATCTTTAACAATCAAGTAAATACATGACTCAATATTACTCAATTTTTTTCTAAATATTTTAATGGCATTGCAAAGCAACAATATATTTCAAATCTAATTATTTTATGTAGTTAATTGACAAAAACCTAAATGGCATTATCGTTTTACCCTTCGCACTATTTGTAGATATGTAGTGAGATGATCTCAACGTTCTCATGCCTCTATACTTCCTGATTTTCTCTACAATCATCTTGGATTTCTATAGAGTTTGATATTTTAGAGATATGTTTAGAGATGTTATATTATTTCAATCTTAATTGTTATTATTCCTCACGTTTCTTGGATTTGATTGTTTTAACCACATCCTTTTAGTTTACACTGCTTTAGAATTTGACAGTACACCAGCATTTTACTAACAAACCATCTTTTTCACGAAAGACATTGTACTTTTTGTTGCACATTTTATTATTCAGTTCGATTGTTTTACTCTAAAATGGGCCGTAGAAAAATACGTGTTCCACAATCAACTGGTTTCAAAGATTCGTTGTGATAACTCATGCAACTGCAAAGTAATTCGTGCGAAGCGGAAACGAATTTTAATGCTGTCGTGTTGTGGCACAAGGAACAAAAGTCATGCGGTGACCGCAAAATGTGCGCAAATGTTTGCGGTCATCGCTTTTCGAGTTTTCCCTGCAAACACATTGCGTCAGTTTGAATGACGAATGCTATAAAACGGCCGTTATCACTCGTATTTGTCTTCTGTTTTTAAATTCACGTGAGTCAACTTGAAAAAGCTATAAATAATGAAATTTGTTCCGATTTATTATTTTGCATTAACAGATTTCTATCAAATTCAGATTGTCCGGAAAGATATACGATTCATAATTTGAATGGGTCATATATTTCTACCATTTATAATTATTAGAACTTTAAAAAAATTAAAACAGGCGTATAATAAAAGATAGAATTTACGTTAAGGCATCTTTTGCTAAAATTAATAATGTAGTTATGAACTTTTTTGTTTTGGTGTTGTGTAAATTTCCATTAATCTTCTCTACTGGTTTGTTACTATTTTTACGTTTCATTAAACACGGGTGTAGAGAATTCACTATGAGTTTTTTCTGCTATTTCTCTTGGGTGTATTGCGAGCGCGATACAGTCAATGAATTACAAATTGGGAAATACGGTTTTAAGTTCATGAAATATTAAATTAATTGGTGATTCTGTTACTAGTTTAATTTAGTTAACATACCAATCAGTGTGTTTACTGAAGTCATAATTTTTAATGTAGCTCGTTTATCTAATACTTTGACTTCATATGATGACATTATTGAACACGAATATCAATAAATATGTTTTATTTTTCCTTCTTTCACTCTGTGTCAGTATCTCTCTGACGATCAACGTCCGTGTGGTGCGCTTGGCTGGTTAAGATCAGTTTGCGATACTCCCTGGTCAAGCAATTTACCTATACAATTTTAATACATTATATTGCATATAACTTGATTGAATAAAACTCTACCCGCGTACGTATTTAATGAAAAACTGTTTTCTCAGGCAATAATATTCTCTCAAAGCATACATTTAGCGGTTACATTACTTTAGTAACAATTGAAAACCTAAATGTGTGATGGGATTAATGTTATTCTTAAAAATGTTTTTAAATTTCATTTATTAGGTAAAAATTTGACACGAAAACTGTCTGTTTTCAGTTATAGGTGACTTACGTAACATAAAGTTACCTCGAATTTGTCTCGTCAAAATATATGCTATAAAAATACTTTTGTAACAAGAAAAGTTTTTTTAACGCCCAAGCATTATCTCTAGCGTTACTGGAAAATAAATTAATTTTTGTATCGTTGATATAGTTCAAATTTCGTTCAATATGATTTTTGATATATAAATTGACTAGAAGCATCACAGGATACGCATATCAACGTAGAAAATAGTCTTCTGTTGTGACTGATTTAGTTACCTGATTATTCATAGTTATGCAATTCTTGACCACTTAATATTTTGGGAATACTATGATGAGGATCACAAAAAAAATTTATTAACTCGCCAACGTTTTGGATATATTCTCTCCAACCTTAATGATTGTTACAACATTTCCAAAATCTCATCTGCAGGCTCTCATCTACATTCACAACTGCATCCAACCCTCCTGCACACTAGGCACATACTTATTAATGCATAAAAAAGGATGAATATAATATACACAAAAAGTTAGCGAGTTATGTAATTATTATTTTATTTTTTTTGTAATCTTGATCTAACCCTGAAGATAATATTTCTTTTATCTAATTTTCCTTAATTTTTTGGGGGAATATGCTTCACTTGGGAAAACAAATATATATGTTTCATTTTTAACATGTACAAAATTAATCGTTTCTGATAAATCTATTGAAAATATTTTCTCTAAAGTTTTTAATGTCATGGTAACATTCTTGTACCTTTGAGGATTTCAACGTATTAAAAAGGGTTGTAATGACCTTGACGTTGACGAGCACTAAAGCCACAAGAAAAAATGTATAAAAATATTCGTCATTCTTTCTTGTTCAGTTAAATTAACTTCCTCTTCATTTCAAAAGAGAGAGAGAGTGAGAGAAATGAAGGACTGTTGAGTTAGAAATACGCGATGTCCTTTTCGAATTCTTCCGCGTCGCAGGACACACCTACCTTCCCCGACCCTTGCTACGCTGGCATTTGTTTCTTGGACTCGCAGACAATGGGGCATTGTGAAACGCACAATGCTGTGACGCTGGATCGCTCCACAAGATAGCGCCTTGTCCGCCGTCCTATCCGTCGTGTCCTCAGAAGCAGCCATTGGACCAATGGTCCTCGAATCCTCACCTGCTGCGGTGCTAAACTCCTTCTATCCCGTCCTCATTCGTATCCGCCCATGCATTCAACGTTCCATAGTCACTTCGCTGTCATGTTTGTATCCCCATCTCATTTCATCCTCCGCTACGGGAATCACAATTCATAGAAAAGGATTTCCTCAAGGCTCTAATTAATCTAGTAACGATCCTAATTAAGGATTATATTTTGTTTGCGTGGGAGAATTAATGCTCTATTTAATTCAATTAGTGGAATCATTCGATATTTCGTCTGTTGGATTTGTATGGTAATAAAACCAGAATTTTTAATTCATCTAAATTTCGTTTGTCTGCACATAGAATACACATTATAAAGCGCGCATTTTGTATTGAAATGTGTTTAATATTATTTGTTTAGGGTCAATTATAGTACTCATAGCACATTTAATTAGTTCTGAATTGTTATTAAAAATATTTGACAACTTTATCTGAATCAATGTCCTTCGTTAACTTTATCTTTAGTTCGAGATATATTAACTAACAAGGTCAATCTGTCAAAATTATACTTCGTCAGCTTTAGAAAATAACTTTATTTCAAAACTCTAAAAGTATTATTGGGCTCAAATATATTGATCTTTTCATCTTTTTCCTTTATTTTATTCTTTTGTACTCATACTTAACTACACACGTGTGTCGACCACCTTGCCTGTAAACATAGTCATTGCATGGCTCCATACGGTTCTCACCTCTCTTACAACTCGTCCACGCCTCATCTATTTCTCTCGCTTCCAACCCTGCCCCAAAGAGGCAGTCGAATCATCTCTTTCTATGATCATCTTTCTATCTTTCCTTCATACGTCTTTTCAGTCTTTTCACTTCAAAGCATTTTGATTCCTTTCACTCGTGTCGCATATTCTTTATGCAACTTGTAAGTTTTCTTGTCCTATACGTATACACTCGCCTTCTGGTCCCCTCCGCTTCTGCTCATTTTCATCTTATGACTCATGACGTCACTAGCCGAAAACGTCACTAGACCACCACTGTCGGTAGGTTCCCTTAAAGAGTAACAAAGTAGCCATTTCTCTTTAAAATTTCCATGTGCTTTACCCCATTGGATTCAAACACTATTGATTCCGGGCCATTTTCTCCCGAAGAACGTGACATTCGCAAGGAAATGTAGCAAAGTTAACTATTGCTGCGGTTATAGCTGCGGATTCAGCGGTAGCCAATGGCAGGACGCCAACGCGTCGACGAGTTGCCCGTTCTCGCGAATTTTTGCTTTAAAATGATAATGGGATTTAATTTGCGACCCGCAAGCGAAATGCGGAATCAGCACGTGTTCTTGTTGGAAGTGAATTTACGGTGGACAGCTGGAAAAATAATTAAAATAGTAATTGGAATTATGATAATGAGCGCTGGATGCTAGCTACCGCTAGTGCGCTTGCGGGGAGAATGCAGCGTTACCAACTTGCGTACTCGGAACAACTAAGCGGTCACAAAATTATTGCGTGTTGTTTTACTTAGGGTAACATCTAATATTTTCATAAATAGGAGAAACTTTTTTACTCTGAGGAAAAGAAATGCGTGATACTATTCCAGAAGACAAATTTACATGTAGATTTGTCTCACTTTTTTGTCAGAACATTTACACAAGAAATCAGGTAAATTGTCACAGTATACTAATTAAAATGAATCATTGCTAATGTAAGACTGCTTCTAGAAGCAAACGTATGCATTCTAGTGGTGCAAACTAGTGGTGCAAAACCGTTGCTCATACTTTGTTATATACGTTTCTCCATCTGAAACATAGTGACAAAACATATCGGAAAAGTGTTATGTAAATGTAATTTCGTTGTAGACAGAAATTGATGTATTTTTGTATCTGCAGTGCGTTTACTCTCCTCCTATGTATTTTATCATTATCCTATCTTTTATTTCAGTTTACGATAAGTGTATTCTACGTCTACTTTGTCCATTTACACTGTTAAATATTATCCAAGCTTCTTGAAACAGTAAACTAATATGTGTGTCGGACAGAAATTACTTTACTGCGTCTATACCAAACTTTCAAGCGAAACACCGGTAATACGGATGTAGTACATACTAATTGTACTTAACGTACAGAAAATTTAAGCAAAATCGTTTGAGCCGTTTTTCCGAAATATTCGAGTACTTTGACCTTCTTGCGAAGTACCCATTGTTTTAAAGTAAAAAAAAAATAGAGCACATGCTACGACAAAAAGTAAATTCTATCGTAAATACAAAATATGAATTAAATATATTCATTCACGTGCTCAGAATCGCTGCGCACAGACAGGCGGACGGACATTATGCCAAAAAACACTTTTTCAGAATCGGGGATAACCAAAACTGATATTTCCGTCGAAATCTCGCTTTCGAATTTTTTCACGATTACAAAACTTTCTATATACTACTTATATGAAAAAGTAAAGTGAAAAGATAATTTTATAAAATGTCGAGCAGAACAGAATTACACCAAAAATGCAATACAAAAACAAGATATATCGATAGCGTATCGTTGTGATAGCGTTTTAGCCCTTTGCCTCTTGTGCAGCGAAGCAGCACAAATTGTATCATATCAATGCAAAAATTGAGGAAGTTTATCATCAGGGATTTCTCTTACCTATTGCAAAAGATTGTGGTTGATAACTCAACAACCAAATCTCGCCATGAACAAAATTAAGAGTCAGAATTAATAATTTAAAAAATTCACGATAGAAAAAATATACCTCGTGAGTTATTTCTTAATGCCGATAGCACCACATCAAGCGCATTTCTCACTTTTCATCATTAAATAGATCGTTCATGCATCGTTGATAAAGAATGTTATACGGACCAATTTTAAGGTATTATTTTTCATACATGATAACACTTTATGACGTTTCAGTTATTAATAAGATATTTACGTATTCAAAAACAGAACTTAAAGCTTTTGGGCATACTTTCCTTATTGAGCGACAAGAGTAGGTGTACATTTTCTAGATCTATCGGTTAAATTTCGTTGGCATGGCGAGCAATTCACATGTAGGATATATAAGTTGAGTAATGATTTTTAATGACACTGCNAGGTGTACATTTTCTAGATCTATCGGTTAAATTTCGTTGGCATGGCGAGTAATTCACATGTAGGATATATAAGTTGAGTAATGATTTTTAATGACACTGCGGGTGTGCTTTATTTAAAGCTGGAATTATGAAGCCCTTGAAATTCGTATAAAACAATGATTTATGATGTTAGCGACGTTCACAATTTCTAATACCAAATCCTGTAAGATTGGTAGAGAATTTGTATTATGTAGATAGAAACGTCTTTTTTAAATTTTTGTTTGAATACTCCTGTAATCGAAATGATACGTGATTAGTTTACTTTTGTCTCATAAAAGTATCTCCCTTTTTCGAAGTTGGCAACTTTTAAGAAGTGTCTGACTTGTTTTACGAAGCATTCACTTGGAGCGCCTCGTAAGTTGTTTTCTGGAAGAAAGAATCTTGAGACACGATCTCATTTCCTTTCGTATATGTTAAACCAGCAGAAGAAACAGTAAGACAAGCAGAGTGGAAGAATTCCTATGTTAACACAATTTAAAACAAAATAGTTTTCTTTCTTCGGGAGTTTATTCCAGAGAGGGAAGCTCTTTATTGCACTCATCCATTAGACTTTTCATCCCTACAAACATGCTTACTCAATTAAAATTATGTCAACCACTTATAACTGGGTCATAATGTCCATCTTTCTTGTGATTACATGATTATTGAAAGTACGTATATTTTTACTGTGTATACACAAGAATCTGAGCGTACAAGAAAGCGTGAATGATGTAAATGGATCTGTTAATCTGTTATCGATGTTCGAGTGTTCGTAAATGGAAATACGTGTATATAATTCAAAAAGTCTCAGAGCAGAGTATTATTTCAACTGATGAACTTCGAGACGAGGCGTAAGTGATCGTGTGTTTGTACATTGTTTTCAATACACGTCAAACATATACCACGAAAAATTTGGTGTGAGACGAGGTTCGGTGTTGGTAGTATACACAGTATTGTATAAAGAATAAGTTGTCATACTATTCTCTTGATTTTTTAATTCATAAGGTTTTTTTCGACTGCGTGGCGGTCATCATCAGTGCTGACTCCATTGATGAAACGGCCCGCCCCCCGTTAAAAATTAAAACAATTGCACATACTTTCTCATATACGTTTCTCAGTCTGGACTACAGAGCGGTATTAAAGCATCCTATTAGAATTTTCACATGTTGCTGTATATTTTAATAGTCATTTTACCCAATTTAAAAAGTTTATTAAAGAAATATTTTACTAGCATTTATGTAAAGGAATCTCTAATATACAAATTCTGTTCGTTCGTTTTTTTTTGGGGGGGGGAGATACGATCATCAAGAAGTATGTTCCATTTCCACAAAGCCAGAACACCATAAATATTCTTACATAATTTAATTAGGAACTAAAGAGTTTTCACGATTACAATACTTTTTATATACTACGTTTATGAGAAAGTAAAAGCAAGTGGACAGTATGACAACATATTTTTTATACAAAACTGAACCACGCTATAGCTGTCTCTTATANATATCATTTAAAAATGGTTTTTAGAGTGTAAAAATACGTCTTATCCTGTTCAAAATAATTCTGGGAACTTTGCATTTCCGTCAACTCTTCACCAGTTACGTGAACGAAGTATTGAACTACTTCCTCGTCTATTTCGATCATCTAAATACTTCTCTCTCTTCTATCTTGCGGTCTGCGAACTTGGAGTTCGTGAAGACTAAAAAACAAAAATCATTTTTTTTTATCGTGTCAAATGGATTTTTAGAATACATAATTGAATATTGGCAACCATGTAGTAAAGAATTTAATCATATTATTCTGTTCTTTTTTTTGGGGGGGGGGAGGGGAGACTTATTGGCATCGTCACATGGATGAGTAAAAAAGCTGTCTATTTTTGAGAAAAGCAGAAGGGTAAAACCAAACGGTAAAACCGTGAGAAATTCCGCTTTTCAAGAATTTTTTACAACCGGTGGGACTACCTCAGAGTGATGGTGCTAGGATGGTAGCAGAGGCGCCGACATATAAAAAAGGAAGAGCAAAAAAAACCGGGGAACGTAGAGCTTGGCGCAGGTGGTGAAGGCGTTAGCAGCGGCGATGAAGGTGTCTGGTGGAGGAGTCTTGAGAAGAGAACTACCGTCAGCGAAAAGGGCTTGGTAGACTTGGGAGGGGTGGGAAAGGGGGGTGGTGGAAAGAGAAGCACTCCATCTCCACTCACTCGCTCTCTCGCTACCTCGATGAAAGTTTAATCTCCATTATCATTTAATCGCTCGTTGGCGCTCGTCTCGACCTCTCCTCCTCCTCTTCTTCTTCGTCTCTTTTTCACTTTGTCCCCGTCTCGTCCCGTATTCGAAACCGACTCGTCCCGGATCGCCTTCATTTCACGTCACGGGTTCTTCCCGACCCTTTGGGCTTCACGCGTCTTTTCATGGAGCGTGTCACTCGACACCTGCATTCGAACCCGACTCCGCTTCCGTCTTGGGCCGTTGTTTGTGATTGTGTTCGATTGGGAGAACTCTTAATTCACGCGATATCCTATTTTGCATACACTTAATATTATTCGTAAATTTGAAAATATTTTTATTTTATTATTTTTTAATGTAATTATTTTGTTGACATTTTTCTCAACAAATGCTGATTGATAAAATGACACTGGCCGAGTGGTTAAGTGACCATTCCTTTTCAATTTTCTGAATAGGATATGACCTTCTTAAGTAAGTCGGGTGGGGCAATAATTATGGCTTTCTGAAGGAATATGTACTTGGGTAAATTTAATGTTTCTTAACTTGAATGTAGAGATTTTGAAACTAATTCTCTTGCGGAAGTTACTACTGGGACTAAATGGACTTGTTTCATCTTTCAAATTCTTTGAACGTCCTGAGAGAGGTGTATTTTGAAATTTTCTCAGTCATTGCTTTGTGTAAGTTATTTGTCAATGAGTAATGTTTTTTTATTAATTTGGTCAATGGACGTTGCACCTGGACGATTGGGGTAGATTGATTTGTCAGTGAGAATGTCTCTCTCTCTCTCTGTGTGTATAT
>NNCF01126301.1:769680-791433 GCA_002313205.1 Laupala kohalensis
GGCAAAGTCATTAGAGCCCTTGCAGGTGGGGGGGAAATAGAGTTGCGCACTATAGAGAAGAATCGTAAAGACTCTTCCCCGTGTCTGGGACTCGCCGATTTTCTCGACCATACCCACTGAAAACCCCCCTGAATTCAATAAATATCTAAATACAAAGATGAGAGAAAAGAAAACAGTTGCCGAACACATTATATCATAAAAAAGAAAGAAAAAATCTAAAGAAATTATAATTTTCAAATTACGGGAAGAAAGAATACAAAGAAAGAAGACAGGGGAAGAGGAAAGAACAATGCAAATTTAAACCCTCCCGACAACTTGTGGTAGGAACCCCAATCTACTCATAAAATTCAGTGGTTTATTAAAATCATCCGTATCATTTCCGAGAATTGTTGGTAAATCTGCATCCAGACCAATTTGTCTCCGTATTCTGGTGTATTTTCTGCAATCAGATTGTAGGTGACGCAGTCAGAGAAGAGCTACACTCCTCACAAACGGGTTCATCGTCAAGTAATAAGAGATACCGATGAGTGAGAGGACAACGTCCTATGCGCAGGCGGGTTAGCAAGACCTCGTCGCGCCTGGCTGACCTACAGGAACTGCTCCATGACTTAACAGAGGATTTGATAATTCGGAGCTTATTTCCTTCAACAGCCAACCACTCATTGTTCCATTCACTCAGAATACTTGTCTAAATGGAATTTTTGAGTTCCCTTTTTGGAATCGTAAAAAAATCCACGCGATTCTTGACGCATATCGCTTTTGCGGAAACGTCTGTTTCCTCGTTTCTTCTAATTCTCACGTCTCCGGGAATCCAGCAAAACATTATGTTCTTTCCATCACTTTGGAGCGAGAAAAGCACATCCTGGATGTTCTGGATGAGCTTATCAGTCTAATACATAGTCTGGATTGCTTGAAGGGCACTTAGAGAATCAGAACAAATCAGGAAATGTGATCCGCGGAAGCACTTTGTTGATCGCAGTGCTCTTAATATGGCGTACCACTCAGCGGTGTAAACGCTGCACAGGTCGCAAAGACTGTAGCCACAGGTCTTACGGGGAAACACCACGAAGCAGCCGACACCATCAGCCTACTTCGACGCGTCTGTAAAAACAGTGATATGGACCCGGTGTTTGTCGAGGATTAGGTGAAAGTGTACCCTCAACATCGCAGCTGGGGTGTTCTTGTCATGATGCAGAAGATCGAAATTAATCTTCGGTTTGTGCAAACCCCAAGGAGGAGTTTTACTGAAATCTTTATTTAAGAAATTGGGTGTGCGTATAATCAAGGTTTCCAAAATTTGTTTGGAGCGATATCCAAAAGGTTTGGTGGCTCTCAGTCTGTAGTTGTAAAAACGGGTGGAAGAAGAGGAAGGATGAAATACCGCGTTGTGTACCAGATTGTCGGGTCAAGTTAGCACGTGGCAAAAGTGTCGTAACATGAGGAGTTGCCGCCGGAGATAAAGAGATGGTTCGCCACTCTCGGCATACAAACTAGGAATGGGACTAGTACGGTAGGTTCCCGTAACTAGTCGGATTTCTGCATGGTAGACACTCTCCAATTTCTTTAAATAGCTTGCACCAGCAGAGCTATATACAACACAGCCATAATAAAGCCGATATCGTACAAATGCTCGATAAAACTGGAGCAAGGTGGAGCGATCAGCGTCCCATTCCGTCCTACTCAGGCACTTCAATAGATTCAGAGCCTTTAATGTTCTCGCTCTTAGGTCTGTCAGATGTTCAATCCAATTCAGTCTCTGATCAAAGATTAGACCTAAGAATTTTACCGAAGGATAGAATTTTAGAACGTTGTTCCCCAGGGCGAGGTGAGGTTCTGCCATAAGGCTTGGTCTCCTACTGAAAAGAACACAGCATGTTTTTTCAGCAGAGAAACGAAAGCCAGTCGTCTTTGGCCAGTGGTATAATCTATTGAGGACGAGTTAGATTTGTCGCTTCGCACTTGTGATTGGTTTGATCTCGCACTGTATCGCTACTTATCCCTCTCCATTTTAGTGTTTCATTTTGGTTGCTAGTTACTTTCCATATTAAGTAAGTATTTCTTGGGTGTATATTTTTTACGTGACTTGAGGAAAGCTGGATGCCTAAACTGCTTTATCCAATTTGTGAGTAATTTTTGTGTGTTTTGCTTTCCATGTTTTATAAATGAACTTTTTAATGTATAGAAGACAGTGATATCGCTTTTAAAGTTAATGAAAAAATAGGAAATAAGTTATATATAAGAAATCCATGTATTTAAAAAAACTGTTTCTGCCCCTGCTTTCACGTAGATAATAATAAACAGTTTCTTCTCTCTTCGATATCTTTATATTCTCTTTCCCAATAAAATGTACTTTTATATTTTTCTGAAGTACTATAGATTCACGGAGAGAAAACACTTTCATCATTTGTAATCAGAAATATTTAAAAGGACATTAATTCAATATTCTTAATTTGTCTTGAGAAGAGATAAATTGTTTATTTACTTCATTTGAACAGAAACGTTACATAATTTCACGAGGTTTCGTTTGATCTCGCACTGTGTCACTACTGTTCTATCTTCACTTTACTGTTTCATTTTTGTTACTAGTTACTATTTTGTATGAAATAAGAATACCTAGGGTAATTATTCTCCTACAAGATTTAAATGTTTGTTATTCTAAGCATGATATATTTACCCAGAGAGAGAATTTTCTTCATTCATAATCAGAAAAATAAATTATCCGGTATGAATTCGTATTGTCAAGAGAAAGAAAAAAAACTGTTTATTTGCTTCATTTGAAGTTAAAAGTATTTAATGTACTATTGCTCATGGTAAATTGTAACGTTATCTAAAAGAGGATTTACGTTTTCATTAATTATATTAGCAAAGATTTTTTTTCGAATTCAAAGAATTCATATTTTCGTACATAGATTGAAATGATCTTATTTCAATGTATGAACTAAAACAAGCAAAATCCTTTTTATGCAGGTTTTCATAAATAGTTGTGAGATACACTAATGTAAATATAGTTTGTGACAGTTGATCTATGAAAATAATTTTCCAGAAACATTTCAAGTGTTCACTGTAAATTTATATCGAGTCCACTTACCGTCATTGTTGCCGTGACAAAGTTGTTTTTGGTTTAAAAAATCAGTCCAATTTTTACCTCTTTTTGACCATTTTCTTCATTTTATTCCCCTTTGTTTTCTCTATTCGGTATTCATCTCTCGTCGCGAAAACAACGCCTAATATCTTATTTTTCTTTAGTGCGTCATCGTAAGCTCGTTGAGCTCTTAGCCCCTGTGAAATATTTTTCATTAAACTCGTTTATTCGCATTTTCCCTCTCATGTTTACCGTACAGCGTGCAGAGAACAGGACAATAATGGCTCTTGTGACTGTCCTGGTGACACCGATGGTGTGGCCAAAGAGAGAGAGAGAGAGAGAGAGACTGAAAGAGAAAAAAAAGAGGGATGGGGCAAGCGTACCGTGTCCTCGAGAGGGATATGAAAATGTTTACCAAATTAAAACACGGCAGCTGGAGTGTTTTCAATAAAGCGGTCGAGGCGAATTCCATTAGAGCACATACGCTAGCGACAATTTTACGTTGCAGTAATTTATGGACGTCTATTTTTAGAAAACACGATTTTTGGAAATTGCCGAAATTGTTTCGAAGCAAAATACGTCCCAATGGGCCCCGGAAGGTAATTGACGCTGGTTCCCCGGTCGATGGCATGGTTGGTTCGATCATATGAAACTGGTACATGCACCCTGGAACAGCATTTGAATTAGCTGTTAGTTGTTAAAATAAATTCCTCTATATTTGTGTGACCGTTTGGATGTGTGCAAAGTAGTATCAATTGAATTGTTAGGTATTGTTTTCCTCTCATAGTAAATTGTGAAATATAAATGAAAACCGCGTTAGAGTGAAAGGGAAAATTGAAAACATTTGTGTTTGCGTGAGTACAATCAGGACAGATAAATGGGTGGGGCTTATATATTTAACTAAATGTGAGTGTAAATAGTCTCGGATGATAAATTTGTCATCCTGTAATGTTCCATGTGTTATGTCATCAGATACAGTGCGGTTTTGAATCGAGTAAATGACAAAAATGTTGAACGAATATCTAAGTTCACATGCGATCATGATAAAAATTACAATGTTATACTAAATGAAAATTCTTTAGTTCATTTTAGAGATTTTTTTAAAAACGTTTATTGCTTTCTACAAAAGTCACTTTCGTGACATGTAAATTTTTGTGCATCCTCTTTATTCATTAGTTCCTCTTTCACTTTTTTATTCAAATAAATATGCTATAGGTCGCAGTGTAGAAATGTAATGAGACTATACGCTGGTAACCGAATTGTAATATTGAATTGGTATGTTTATTTTCTTAAACGCGAATATGAGAGGATGAAAAACCGAAAGTTATGATTATTTTGAAACAGTTCAATGGAATAAATGACTTTTTTTTAAAAGTGTAGATATATTGAGTAAATTGAACAGATTATGATTACATTTGACGTTGCCTCTTTCCAGAGTGTTGAGTATAAACTTGTGAAACATGAAACAACCGCTTCCCCATCTTCTATTCCTAAAGTATCTTCGATCTCAAGGTGATTTCTTGTGTTTTCTGTGCGCAACACGTTTTCATTATGTAAGTAATTCGCTAAACTGCCCCATGTTATCATACGAAGCCCAGTCCAAGAAGCACGTGGCGTTGTATACTTCGTTAGTTTCCATGTCAGATGTAAACAATTTTTTTAGTGAACTGAAACTAAGTATGAACTATGAGAAATATAGGCCTATGTTGAAAATTCATAATTTATTCCTTTATGCATGAATTTACTCCGAGTACCTATACGTGGAGAAGATATGAGGTAACTTTTAGCCAAGTAAAATGGCGGTGTTCCGGTGTTAGGCCTCGGTGAAAATGGTTTACAGTTGTAAAAGGCGAACGGAAGGTGGTGTGGTTAACATCCGTGCGTTCAAAGGAGGATCCCCGGGTTCGATACTCGGATCATCACCTTTTTCACCTCGTTCATGGTTATCATTTATTCCTTTCTTTCGTGTTGTATAGTTTGTATATATGTATTTCTCGTTTCGGCCAATTAAGGACCGCGAAGACGAGTGCTAGTGCGGTCCAACTCTACGTAAGTGTGCTCACTAGACACATCGTGAAACAGTTTTTTCAATTCACCCATTTCTCCCTACATATTTTCATTTCTTTCTATTTCAACGCTTCCTTCAAAAGGCGACTAGACGGAATCTAGATTGCTGTATTCGAATATTACAACTGCAGTAGTAAGCCGCAGAGGGTAAACTTTTTAATCATCACAGTTTTCTAAACTGAGACATAGAAGAGAAAAGCTAAAAAAAATTCTGGCCTCCCCAAGAAATTGATCCCGGGAAATCACCGTGTTAAGCGAGCGCACAAGCCCTGAGCTATCTAATGGGTTGTGTTGTATAATTTATTTTATATTGTATCCTTTCTAGTTATTTTTCATGTGTTACTTGTCCTCCGTTTTGTGTGTCTTTCTTCCTTCCTTTCTTTCTTCTTCTTCTTCTTCTTCTTCTTCTTCTTCTTCTTCTTCTTCTCCTCCTACATTATCCATTTCTACGTGTTTCCATGTTCCGGTAGAGATCTGACCGGGGACGTTCGCGCTTCCTCCACACCAGAAATACAATTTCACGCTCGACAACGATTTCATCCCTTCTCACCTCAACCCGTTCTCACCTTCCACCCATCCCAACCACTCTCCCCGGTGTGCTGAGGAAGAAGCGCACGGAGATGGCAGCGAATTCTCAGAATAAAAACAGAGAGAATGAAAACGCAATTTGTTCTGTTAAAACACCCGAGTCGACGCCTTGTGTATGCACACTTTTCTGAATTCCACATTGAGGTCTCAGACGATTGTCTCCGTGCTTTTAGATCTCAGTCTCAAAACTCACATGAGCTCATACTAGCATATGCTTGTGTACTTCCACTGATTCTTGTTTTTCGCTCTGTTTCTTCTTTGCTCGGTTCCCTTTTAATTATGTTCTTCTCTGCATATGAAGAGATATCGTTTTCGGACAGTGACCCTAATTTTATTTTGATAAATACTTCATGTGATCTTTGCTGAAGCTCTCTTCTCTTTTCGTTGCATGTTACAATGAAATAGTTTGATTTTATCTTGTAGTATATTTTTTTAATTTTTTTTTTGAACTCTCAAAAACCTTTTCCTTGATTATATTACAGGGATTTTTTTATTTTAGGTTTTTTCCCCAATTCCAATCTTTTGTCTTTTTTATTTGTGTGAACCAACTCTCTTCTATGTCTTAATGCATCTCGAAATGTTCATATTATGTATCTTTCAGAATCTTCATACGTGTCCCCTTATTCAATTCATTTTTGTCTATTTTGGAAAATCGCCAGTTCATGATGCTTCATTCTTTTCACGTATTTACATCTTTCATACACATAAATATCTTACAGAAATAGAACTGTGTGAAAAATCCGTAAATGATTGCAGTTACGAATGAAAAGTGTTAGGCAGGGGCGGACAACGTAATAGTGCAAAAAGGCGGTGAAGCAGAGTGATAAGAAACGACAGGTGACAGAAGAAACATGAAGAACTCTATAATGATCATATTGTAGAGAGAGATGTAACGATCAATAGCGACAAAAATTAATGAAAATAAAATGTAAAGTCATTGGCTGAACTGCCACGATGATTTTATCCAGAAATGAATTATACAGACGTAAACATTGTTATAATTTCAAATTCTTAATTTCCTGTTCTGTTCCCGAGTTTAATTTTATAGTTCTTCTCCTAAAATATTAAATTGTAATTCTCCTTTCTTCCCTCCCGGGGACTTCCGAGAACAAAAGTAACTTAGATTCCGTTATCAGTAGAGTAGACCGACGTCGCATAAAACCTAATGGACACAAGTCACCCGGGACAGACATTTTGTTCACTTCGCGGGTCCTTGAGAGCGGTTGCGCTTGCGAGAAAGACGGGGAATTACGCATACACGAACCCTAGCAAAAACCGTCTGCGCCCGGCGACCAAAGCGGACTTTAATTACGTCGCCGTTTAAAGGCAAACATTTGCTCCGAAGAAAGCGCGGGTAAGCGCGGAAAGCACGGAGATGGAAGAATATGCTTTTGCCTTTACGGGTTCGTTTCATTAGAAAAATCATTTCGCTTCCTATTACCCCGCAACTCCTCTTTACTCCCGTCATTTCGTGAAACGTTTCTATGGTTACGTACCAACCGTATTCTTTCCTGTCATAGCATCGCTCTGTAATTTACATCTTTTTTTGTCGAAGTTATTGCCTTTTCTGATTCTTGTGCTATCCCACTTATTCCGATTTCCCCATTCATTTTCTTAATTTATTCACCCATTTCTCCCTACATATTTTCATTTCTTTCTATTTCAACGCTTCCTTCAAAATTGGTGATTTTGCGACTCAAGTATTTCAAATTTCAGTATTTTCATCTCTAGAACTTGTCAAATTCTCTTTACAAAATGGTGGATGCAGCACTTTTCGGTTATTTTGTTATTTGTAGTTCTATAACTTTTACAGAGTTTTCCTATATTTCGCGATTTCCTTTTTTTTTATTACCGACCGCATACGAACATTTGAGTATCACCCCCGTCTTTTGCGATTATTCTCCCTAAACCTCAATGTTTGCTATCGAAATTCCCACATTCAAAAGCAGCCTCATTTAAGTTGGCACCCCTTAAAGCGGTAAATCCCCATTCCTATTTCCTCACATCGACGGAGCGTTCCATTTTCGAGGGAAACCTCTTCGGGGACTCGATTACTATGGACGAAAGGTGTGGGGTGCTCCCACTCTTGGATTTTCTTAAACGCAAGGAAGCAAGCAGACCAAGAGGCAAAGTGACTGAGAGAAGGATGAGATGGAGGCGGAGAGTAAAAGAACCCGCGAGTTTGCTTTGGAATGAGTTTGCATTTTACGACTCCTAATTCCTTTGACTCAGAATGGACTTTGCTTTGGGATGAACGGATGCGCGAACGACATGGAATTCGACATTCACGATATGCAAATATTTTCTGGGCTTCGTCGTTTTGTATGGAGACGAATCATAAGCTTCAGTAGTACGCAGCGACTACGTTCAAAATGACGTGTGCCAAGATATACGTGTGATATGCTGAAACTTTGTTGTTTCGTATTTTATGGTTTAGAAAAACACATTCTCTACTTTTTTAACTGACATGTTTTTATGATATTTTGCAGTCTAGCAATCCGAAATTTTGTATAAGGTTTTAAACAAGGAACATATTGATATAAGCTATGGAATCAAACTCAGTTAAATAATTTCAGTTTTATTTGTAAGAATGTTCAGTTTTACTAACTTGGAACACTTCTCACCTAAGATATTTAGGAGAAGCATCTTCTTTTTTTTCAAAGTCAATGGTAACGTTCTCTTTGTAACTATAATGTGCACCGATATATGTATCTACATTAGCATAACATTTAACACATCAAGGAACACCTAAGATCAATAAAACTATATTTGTGTTCAATAAAACTACATTTGGTCAGAGAAAAATTTATTCATATTAGAAAATAATGAATGGAAAGTAGGCTTTCAATTTCAATTCGTTACTGTAATTGTGAACCGTATACATCATTAAACTGAATAGATTGAATTAATGTGAACTATTTCCACGATGGACCCTACAGGATCACGGTGAGTAGATCAGTCTCCCAGAATGTAATTTCTTGTCGTTGGTATAAGGAGATATGGTCAGCGTTAACATCGAGGATAAACCCGGTTCTGAGAGGTCTGGGAGTCTGTCTGGACGTTTAATGATGCATTTGATATAATTTACGGTGAGAAAACGCTATGGATGTGAGAATCCCAGGTTTGGATGTGAAATCCGTATCTAAAGGAAGGAAAGAATTTCTCCAAACCTTTGGATACGACATCGCAACCTTATACTTCGGTCACTACAGTGTTGCAATGTCACATTATGGTTGAGATATCTCATCCAAAATTTGGATAGTCGCATCCAAAGGGTTAGAGAAATCATTTCCCTCCTATTGATTTGGATAAAAGTAATGTCTCGTAACTTCTCTAAATCAATACCAATAAAACCAAAACGCTTGGGAACAGAAAAAAAAATGAAATTTCGAACTCAATCCCAGTAAAGTGCACATATTGAACCCTGGATACATTAACGAAGATATATGATTTCCCAAATAGAAATCGCGGTCCCCTGATGTCGTTCGTTGATCACCCAGCACCGACTACTAATTGTGATTGATGGTCACGTCGCAACAAACGAGACATGGCGCTGTGCCGTTCTCGATTATCGAAGCCACGTCCCTCCCGATTACCGATGCGGTATGTTCGCGTCAAACGCCGCGCGTTGCGACGTTGTGCAAATTGGCGTCGTCACCGTCGACGCATCGGGGTGTGAACGGTGGTTGACGGGGTGGCTGCACCATCTCCCATGGAACCATTATTACCCGATGACTGCTCGGATGGTGTCTCATCAACGCACCAAAAACGAATCAAGCGGATGGCTGACAGTTACATGAAGAACGGTATTCACGCGCGTCGTTTTGCGGCCAAATGTTGGGTTGGGAGATACGATTGCGAGAATAGTATTATATCATAGATGTCAGTCTCATTCATGTAATTATTGAGATGTTTCGGAATTCTGTTGATAGATTGATGTCATTAGGATGACGTATTGATGGGAAGCTGATAGCTAGGTTTTCTTACTGCCCGTATGTTCAACAGCAGTATGGTTATCTTCATCAACGGAGTGGTTTAATTGAAATTAATATGTTTCTTTGTATAAGACATATGTACTTCATTGTTTGGAGAGCAATAATAATTAGATGAAAACCTTATCGAAAAATTTTATTTTTTAACTCGGCTCTAAATTGTTTCTTATTAACCTTTAATATATCTAGTTTGACGTCTTCTAAAACACTCATGAACACATTTCTTTTTTGTATATACTTCCACTTAATTTATGAGTCATGTTTTCTATTTCAGGAGCTACTCCGCATGACGTACACTCTTTCAATGTATTATTCGTGAGAAAATCTAATGGATTAAAACTCCTGATCAGACACTTTAGTATTGAATCGTTGGCAGCAATAACATAGATCAGTTTTTTTGAGTTTGTCACGCCACTCATTTTGCAATAGACCGAGTGGGCTTGGAACTCAATTTGGACGTTGAGAAATAATACAAAAAAATCCCCAAGGTTCTCTCTGGGATCAAATGCCGGTATTCTAACCATAAGCTCTCAACTTTACTAACCTAGCTTATACTAATAAAATGCTACACCGCTTTTCCATAGTCTTTTGTTCCGTTTCATGAAAGTATAGATCACTATCCTGAATTCACGATCAGGTTTTCCTCGTCTTGATATCAGAGGAATGCTCTCCACTGGACGCCGGATACTCGGATGTCGATAACCGCACACCTCCACCAGAGGGGGCGTGCTCTGGCGAAGCGCTTTCTAATAGGATTAGAGCGTTGGACAATGCAACCGTGGTATCGGCCTTCACCCTTCCACGTCCGTCACCTCACCACGTGAGCGATGTAGGGATGGATTCCCGTCCTCATCCCCCAACCATCCTCAGTTCACCGAGTCCGTGATCTCTTGGCTCCTGTATTTCCAGTGCCCCTAGCAGTTCCCAATTTTCAATAAATACTCATTTTCAGTCTTCAACCTTGGCACGGTTGTGTACATTAATTCTGGGGAAACATTAAATCGCGAATTTAGTGTTATTTAATAACGATTTATCATCAATACTTTGCGAATAATCTATAGTTTGATAATAATACGTACTTATGAAATGACTTTATTGTGTTTTATTAAATACAAATTTGTTGGTATTATGTTAATATTATAACACGAACTATTTTTATTGTTAGGAGTGTGCTGAAATGTTAAATCCGCCTTTGCCTTAGGGCCCTTAATCGGAATTGATGGGATGGTCCCTTGCATGCTTCTGGAGAGTAAATTAGTTTATTAACCTCCACATGGTCATACGCAGTGTGTAACTGTTTTGACAATACAGTTTTTCATTTATTTGTTTATTTATTCAATTATTAACATAAATGACCTTTTTCACGACAATTATTAACATAAATAATATTTTTCATGGCATGTTTCAATCACTGCGGGTTCAACAATGGGTTGAGACTTCGTTAGATGATACAGTATTCTAGTACCATGTCTTGAATAAGTTTCATAATATTCAACAACAGAAAAAAATAAAAACAATGAAACTAGAAACATGTACCAGACACAAAGTTATCATTATATATCATATCAAGTTAATATTTTAATTACTAGTTATTTCAGACGTCAACAGCACAACGTTTTCAATAAATAGATTATTTTTGAAGTATTTTAGTCACTAATATTAATAATGATCCAATGACGTAAGAGATAGTTAAGTTTTCCTAATACATATATTAACGAATATGAGAGAAAAATAGACAATTTAGCAAACATTTTTTTTTTAGATTACTACTTATTGGTGTAAGTAATCTGTTTTATTTTGAATTTCGAGCTAAAAATTAATGTGCTTTTCTTTAGAAATACTTGTAGTGCTATTCCATTGATAAATGAAGTGGAATTACATGCACGCGTTATGGATAAGTGTAAAAAATCTGTTAACAGTGATAATAATTGTTAACAGTGATGTTAAGTGGAAATAATTTTAAATTCCAGATGTCAATAACTCGTACACTTTTGCCCCAAATTCTCCGCTCCATTTTATTTTTAACATTGATATCATGACTATATGTGTGTATACTATCTTTAAATTATTTTAGACGTGTTGTTCTTATCTACATTATATTTTAACGAAGATATTAACAGCAACATAATAAAATATCTTCCTTGCAGAACTGGGCTGAGCACTAGTAGCATCCATATAGAAGATTTTAAAGACTATTGTGAAAACATTATGAACCTGTCATTGGCAGACATATGCAATGCAAATGATGAAATTGTCATTTACATTCGTGTGTCTGCTTTAAAGTACATTCATGAATCGAATGAGTCGTATTTAGCTTCAATTTCGAGTTTGCTTCGATTCGCAGGATGTTTAATATGAAAATTATAAATCTCTCTATATCGCTACTTATTAATCATTCGCCAATTTATCATTTCCCTCATTAATGAAGCTTGTTACCCGATGTTTTATGGAGATTCGCTCATTTCGATATTTTGGAATTGAGAACCTAATGGAGAGCAGTGATTCGCATGATATTGTTCATTAGTGTACGTAAACATTATTTCATTGCAGTTATCAACTTTCATTGCAGATTTGGATCATTGCATGTTTCGAAATTTATTTCTAGTTTGAAATAAAATTAATGACTTGTGTATCCCTGTAGGTTATTTTGTGTTATGAATTTGTTATTATTCGTCCGTATCACAAAATATGGTTTTTGTGCGTTAATTATATGATTAAAAACTAATTTTCGTGTGTGTAACACATTTTATTTTCTTATGGGTGACTTTTCAATTTTGAAACTTGAGACGTGCGAATTCTTTTCTGTGGAGATAAATATGTGTATGATGTAGAACTTTTATCAAAATGAGCATGCACTGTGAATTATAAATGTTAGGGAGAAATGAATTTGAAATACGATTAATATAAATTTTTACGTGTTTCAAATAATATTGGCCTCATGTATTTCGATAATTTGATTAATGTTGTTGTATAAATATTCAACCGTATTCCAAAATGTATCCCGATAAAGACAATAAATTCGCGAGTTAACATAAATAAATAAAAACAAATAAATTGTCAAGAATCATGCAACAAACTATGCAAAACAGCATATGGCCAGGTAGAAGACGATAAACTAATATACTCCCCGAAAAAAAGGGACCTTTCCTTCAATTCAGATCAAAAACCTCAAGGCCAAATCATTACTCTTAAGATAAGAACAAAAGTTTGACTAAATGTTATTATATCCACAGAATATCAACAAATTTGTAGTTTATGGCATATCAAAACGTTTTTAAACAAATGCGTACTATTATCAAATTATAATAATAATAATTAATTTATTGTCAAAAAAAGCATTACAAACTGTGTATGACTACGTGTAGGACGATTAACTATGATCGATGAGAAATGGAGTATCTTGTTGTTGCTCTGCAATAGACAAGGTGGCCATGAGGCCAAAGAAAATGAGAAGAAGAAAAACTATTTTACTTACCGGGAGCAACCTGGAGACGATCCCATAATTCTGATCAAGAGCCCTAAGTTGGAGGCGGATTGAAAATTTCAGCAAACTCATAGTTAAGATAAAATGTTAGCTACGTATTATGATATCAATAGAATAAAATAATTCCGGAAAAAATTGAGACATGGAACTTTTTCACACCCACTGTCAAAAGAAAAATCCAATTGTTTGCACAAAACATAAGAGCCCCAACCACGTTCACCTCTCCAGCACACAGCAATTCACCAACAAGATTAAGGAAGAGTCAATAAAAAACATAGCTTGTTGTTGAGGAAAAAATTATCTGATTGGATGCTCTAAAAATACAGTTTCATTGTCAAGATAACTTTTTATTGGTTAGATCAATAATGCATTGAATTTAGTAAGTAAATTCACACTATTCAATAATGCGAATAGTTATAAGTTGTTTCAGTATGGAAAAATGACCAAAACATGAATTTAATAAAGAAACAATACGTATTTTTACTCCTCCTCTTGCTCCTCGCAACGACGATTTTCATCTGTCTAAGTGCAGTCCGGTCATTGGCGCTCCCTGTTAGTATAAGTGGGAACTAATTCTCTTCAGCTATCATCGGCGGGACTAGACGCGCTGTCACCTCGTGGGTTCCCACGGGATACAGATTAAATATAACATAATTTTTAAGCGGCAATCTCAATTTTGCAGAGCTGCGTAGGCGCAAGACACACCTGTAAGCAAGAGATGACTGCCCACTCCATGTTTTTTGTATTCAGTTACTTGCACGATCGTTTTAACTGTGTATGTTGGGTTTTTCGAAACAGTA
Organism: Laupala kohalensis; assembly: GCA_002313205.1. Classification (NCBI taxonomy): domain Eukaryota; kingdom Metazoa; phylum Arthropoda; class Insecta; order Orthoptera; family Trigonidiidae; genus Laupala; species Laupala kohalensis. Next base: position 783,694 of record NNCF01126301.1, read on the forward strand.
ATAATTCTCTCTTGAGGAGTTATCTACAAACTTGGTAGATGCTTTTCCTCCGAGTTCTAAATCCGTGCCAGGGTGAGCCAGAAGGCGTTCCGTCCTTCAACTCGTCGTGTCAGTCTTCGCACGCGATTTCCTAATGGAAGGGCGCGCCCTTTCCTTCGCTGGCAGACCTTCATTTGCATACCCCAGGGCGCGACAGTTCCGCGACGTCTCGACGCTGCAATCTCCGAGTCATTGAATCTGTGGCATGACGAATGTGTTGCAGCGAAGGGAATTTAGTGTATTATTCTGTTATTTTTAGTTCAGGACTGCAAATGTCGGTTCGATACCACCAGCAACCAAACATCTCCCCCAAGAAAACGATCCCGCTGAGTGGTAGAGCGTGGGTTCAAACCCTGCTTGGCCGAACTAGGTGAGGTTTTCAACTGGGGTTTCCCTCACCGAGCAGGATTTGATCCCACGCTCTACCACTCAGCGGGATCGTGGAAGCGAAGACTCTACCGTAATGTCTGAAGGCTGTTTATTGTAATAAGTAGTTAACCAAACACTGTTATTTAGGATAATTAATGTTCATGTTGAAGGAATTACTCGGAAACTTACAAGCATTCCTTTAGTACTGTATTCGTAGTCTCATAAATCTATGGGGGAGTAAATATCCCGTCTTATTCGTTTTATACCATTATCAATACACTCGTACAAAAGTGAACAAACAATAAAAAGTGTATGCTATTATCCATTAGGAGTTTATTACCGATTCCTCGGGGTTTCTATTCATACCACTTTCTTTCCCAATCCTGTCAGTCATTAATTGACAATGTAACGTGTTCTGATATGTCTCTCGAGTAACTTGTGGTAGTATAGAAATGAGGATTAAAATAGTAAATAATACCATATCCATTTTATGCAATATATTCTTCGTTATTATCAATCTCCGGAAGGATTTGAATCTTTGGCAATATAATTCATAGTTACAATTTTAACAAGACCGACACTTCCTGTGCTGCCTGTGCTAATTATGTTTAAAAGTAAAGACGAATGTACTCCTAATGGTACAAGATGTTAAAATATTAGTTATGTTATACATGATACTTAGTTGCATTTTCTAAAAGGGAATTATGCGTTCCTGTCAACTTCTTTATTTGAGTCAAGTGACAATTCGTTGAAAACGAATAATAGTGAAAATTCAATGAAAATTCTTCCTCTGATGTTCACTTTCATTGCTTCCAAATTTTGTATGTTGCCATCACTAGTGAATGAAAGCTAACTCACAGCACTTGATAATCCTGACTTTCCGTGAAAATGAGATTCAAATTTCAAATAACGCATTCAAATACTTCTATGGTTTTAGACATTTTTTAAAATTTTGACTTTTATTAATAATTTTTGTGAAGCTAAGTAAGTTCGTATAATTCAAACGGATGATTGGAAGAGGATAAAAGATCACACGTCTCTTGTTGTATTTCATCTTCGACAGAACTCTTCTGTCGTCTACCACGAATTACTTTCTCAGTCTTCCTCTCCCATGTATTTTCGCTCCCCTACTGACTTTGTCTCCGTTTTGACGCGCTGTTACTGCGCCCGCGCTCAGCGTTCGTCAACTGACAGCGTTCCCAGCACCAACGGTAAACGAACCACTTCAGATAAAAACTTTTCCCCTCCCAACCTGATCCACACCGCCACCGACGCAGCGGTGCGCGACGTTTTAATTCGGTGGCACCACCGCCGGTTCTGTCGGGAAAAGCGCACGGGGATGGTGATTGCGTCGGCAACGGGTGACGGAGGTGGTGACGGGTATGGAGATAGACTGGTGGCAGCGGTTGAGAATCGCGTAATTGCTGGACTGCTATGTTAATGTCTATTATAGCAACTGCTATTGTTCTGATTTATTATGGAATAAATTATGTAGTAGATTGTACATGTTGATCAATAAAATGTTTACGTATCATCAATTCAAAATTATTCGAATTTCGTCGCTCTATTAAACTTAGTTTTCGGATCAACGAAGAAGTTAAGTAATGGTTTGCGTGTCTAATAAAATATTTAGGATACTACTCCTAATTTTACTAATGACATAATTACGAGACCATTGAAATTTTCAGCATATTAATTATATACTCAGTCTCAAAGCGTTAACTTGGATTTATTGCTACTAAAACTTTCATTTTCATCCTTTATGTCTGACGCAGAAATTATATTTAGTAAAATCATTATTATAATAAATTATTTTCTTTGTTTTTATAAAATTTCTTTATATATACAATAGTTGTGGAGTTGCGATATTAATTCAAATATATAATAAATAACTATTCAAACTGATTACTACAGATTATCATGACATAATTGAACTCCAATATATTAGCAGGATAAATTAAAAATACCCTTTTTTAAGTGAACTCAAATAGACTTAATTTTTGTTTATATGAGGAATGAAGAATATTCAGATTATTGAAACCTGACGAGTATTCTGAACAATTCACGTAATTCTAATTCTGAAATAAAATAATTATTAAATGCTTTTTGCGAGTTTGTTCAAGTACTGTATGAAACGTAAACAGCACTTGATATAATTCCAAATCTATTCATTAATGTTTTCGTTATAGAAACTACAGTAGCGCCGTTTAAATGACGTCCCGCGTGGCCGTATGCGTATGAAACATTTTTTACGTCCCGCGGGTCATGGTACATTATACATACATTTTTTCAACAAACGTTGGAGGGCACAACTTCGTATTATAAACCTATGCTATCAGAATTAAATTTGACGTAACTTGTCTGGAGATATAAAGTAGTAAATTGTTCGGAAATATCCCGTCATACATTGCAATCTCAAGAGAGTTTTTTATAATGCTAAATTTTTTTTTTTAATTTTAAAATTAAAGAAATATATTAATTAATTTTTCCAGCATGAAATGATATAATTTGATGATAATCAAAATATAACTTAAGAAATAAATAAATAGGACCCATTAGTATTATTCGCCGAGCAAATTTTTGCCACCAGACATGCAAAATTTACCCCTCCGGTGGATACGGGATTAGCGTACTTGCTCGCCACTAGTTACCCAAGGGTTCAATTCACGTCAGGGAAAGAAATTTTCTTTTAGCTTTTCACGTTAATGTCCCAGTTCATATTGCTGTGACTTCTGGAAATCGAACCCTCCTTCCTCTATCCACCTCCTTCTAATATCAATAACTCTTACTATTACTAACTACTCCTACTAACACTTCCACGAGGGTCAAGTGGTAGGTAAACCCAAATAACCAACCCATCTTCTAACAATAGCCCTACCACGCACCTTCTACCTCCTATTACCGCATGTTGATAAGCTTCAATAGCACGCTACATTTCCCATTTACAAATACTACAATAAAAAAAAAGGTTTTTGCCTCACCCTACCCTCTTGCCAGTCGGATCGATTGAAAGTGTACTTACGGAACAACATGGTCGGAGAGCGCTGATGTGGTTTCATAATATTTACTCGCGTTAGACTAGTTGGTACAATATGTTAACTGTTGGTACGTCCATACCACTTAATTTACCGGCAACCGGCACCCGTTAACACGTGGCAATGGGAAGGCGCGTGGCAACCACAACCAGAGGTTTCGACTCGACGGGGCGATGGTGCTGCGCGCCAAAGCGAGTTCTGGAATTTTCCGTTGCTAAACGAACGTCCTTTGTGCGTCAGTCAGCGCGTGCATGCGCTCACGTGCGCTACGTGCCGTGCGTTGCACGTCCGTAGAGAAGGGGGAAGTGGGGGGGGGAGGCCTTTCGTTTCCGCGACATGGGCGTCCGCGTGCTTTGGTATGACGCGATCGTTTCGCTGCTCTGGCATGGCGATGCGCTTTCAGAAAAGGATGCAGGCTTTGAATACAGGGTGAGTGAACCGGAGTGAGGGGGAAGGGGATTGAGGTAAATGAAGCTTATTCAAAGAGAAGAAAAATCTGGGGTGTGCCTCACTCAACTTTTCAACTATAATTCGTAACAAAAACTCATAGCATAAGACACTAAAAATTTAACAACAGAGAAAAACACTTCAAAAATCATAATATATTATAATTATTAAACATAATCACATGTTTAAAAGATCAATCTGTTTCAAAATATTTATCATCACATTATATGGTACACACCTAAACATCATAATTGCACATTCATGTTAAACTTGTATGAATTATCTTACACATTATAATCTTCGCAATATCCTCATAGGCTGGTTTAAAAAGAGCACTTCCAAGATTTTTGGGCTATAAATTTTCAGTGTGTGTCGCAAACAGTGCGACGTACAGGAATGCAGTTTAGCAATCTGAATGTAGAATTAACTGGCCAGTCAAATGCTCCTATGCATATTTATACAATTTTGAATTTTAAGAACCCGGAAGTGGGGCGCGGTGTGTATATGAAGTCGGTATGAGCTGTCCAGAAATAAGATTCCATTCCCAATGCACTCAAAGTCAAATCTCAAGTTTTGTTTCGATGTATCAATTTGTTTATGAGTTATAGCGGGAACAAAATTCTTAACATACATACACACAAACAACCAGCTTCAATGCATATCATCGCCAAAATTTGAAAATAAAACTCTCCTGGAACCAATTTGCACAGATCCGACGAGATCTCAAACATTCTTTGTTTGGCCGATTTCAATACATTTATTACACACACTCGCTGTAATTGGAGAGTAAAAATAGCAACAGTTTTGTTGAATTGGTGTGTTTTGAACCTTCGGAGCCTATGAGACTGCCACTACTATCGTTCTGTAAACATCATCTCACTGTAGGGCAGTACTAAAACAAATTTCGTCCACGCTAATTCCTTCCCCTAAATATATCTGTTCTTGTATGATTTGAATTTTTGTTCCATTTTATGTTTATACAGGTTTTCTCTTCTAAACTTGTAATTATCTAAAATCCATGGGAGGTTTCTTTGTTATTTCATGAAAGTGTGAATTTGTACTCTTAAGTATGCTTACGGAAACACGCGTGTTCTTTTTTTCATTCGATAATATATAACTATCAATGACTGACTACTTCATTTGTATGTAAGACTATAAGCGACTAATAAAATAAATCTCAATTTGGGTCCATACAAGGTATGAAAACCGTACAGAGATCATAATAAATGAAAATACTTCCTGTTCGGAATCCCTTCGAAGAGAACAAGAGTGTGTTGATTATTATTTTGGCAATGTTATCAGCTATCGGGTTGGTAATTTTGGCCACCTAATATATTCTCCCATTAATTACTATCATCTATAAAGGAAATTACCTATTTGAGTGAATATGACTGATTTATTCGTTTGGGAAATAACATTTTGTGGATGTATTCGCAAAATGAAATATATGCACACAATTCGTGTTTCGTTATTTGTAGAACAGTTGTGTTAATTCTTTTTAGGTAAAAGGCAACAATTATAATTTTCATTGTTTTGCACTCAGTTTATCTACTGGAATACGATGTAATTTTCTCTCTGCGTTATGACAATCACGGTTAGTTAATTATACCACATTTCAGGGGAAGAATACTAAATTGAGAAACATAATTATACACTACGATTCATGTAAAAGTGGATAGAGATAATTCAATACGGTTGTCCATGGAATTAAAAAAGCACCAACTTCAAGAAAACAAATTCATTGGGAATATGTCATTTCGTGAATCGCTGTTATTTTTTACTAGCTGAACAATTGTGAGGTTTGTGCCAGGCAACATTCGTGTCTTAAGTAGATGTAATGGAATTGAAGAGCTATATGTGCACTGTGATGTCGCAGAGTGTTGTGAGCAGCAAAACACAAAATAATGTTGGCAATCTAAAATAAAATTTTCTCAGAAATTGCTGGAAATGTAATGCATATTACGTAGTGAGTAGTATGGCTGCATGTTTGGTGCATCGAAATAACTTAAAATAGGCATGGTAGTAACACTAGATTATCGTTGTTCATGGGTATCCTTATAAATCCTGCAAGAGATAAAGAAACGACATGCTTTCCTCATTAAGTATTGTTAGTACGGTCCGTGTCGTTCCTCTTTTACATGAATTCTAGTTAAGTCGTATTTTAAATTCCGTTCATTATAAGAAAATTATATGTTCGAAAATATAGGATTCAATAGTTTTAAAATACTTCTATTTATTGTTTTTGCATTTATATAAAAGTCGAGATAACGATTACTTAATATGGTGATTTCTCTGTTTCAGGTTTTGGCTTCGTAACTTTCCAGAGTGAAGATGTCGTGGACAAAGTTTGCGAAATTCACTTCCATGAAATCAATAATAAAATGGTGAGTATACTGTTTTAGGTACTCCTTTTAATTTTACCAAATTGCCATATATTATCTACCATACTTCTACTCTTCCATTAATTTGGAGATTTATAATGTATCCTTAAGAATAATATTTCTATGACTGTTTACTAGATAAATTTTGTTGTTTTCGATGATTTAACTTTTTGATGAGAACTTTAAGCTTATTTCATAAATTAGAAAAATTAATTTATTAGTCTTGCAGGCTTCTAAAATCTGAAATCAGTTATTCGTCATAAAAATAAATATGAAATGGATAGAAGAAAACTGACCATTTAACTTAACTGCTTTCCGGTTTTTACTGACAGTTATTCGCTATTTATCATATTTTCAGGTTTCCTTTTAAAAGTAGAAACCAGAAAATCTTATCTTGTTGGATGTTCTAAAATCGAACGTATGGTGTATTCTTTTTAATAAATTATTGGAACAAATGAGATATTCTTCTAAAGATTTCTTTGAAAAACCAATGATAGAATTATCTCTAGGTGATTTCCTAAGCCTAATTTCGTTGCGAAAGAATTTAATTACATGTAATTTCATAAATATAATAGAGATTATGTATCACTTAAAACATGTAACTCTCAGTCTGTTATTTTTACATCTTTCCTGTATATTGTATTACTAATTTAATATATCATGTTTCAGTTAATGTATACACTTTTCTTTTCATTTCCTGTTTAGCCGTGTGTTATGACCGCGTTGCATATCACATTGTCATTCCGAGGCTTCTCTTTCCTTTATTCTCTCTCTCTCTATGTACTAACTCATTTCAATTCTCATCCATGTCTCTCTGTTGCTTGTCAGCCACGTCATGTTGACTCACATTTTGTCCTCGCCCTTTCTGTTCCGTCTTGTTTCTTTCTTTACTCCTCTTGGTTCGATATCTTATCTCATTCTCATGCTCCCTGTCCCTTTTAAACCTCCTTTTAGTCTATATCTTAATGAACGTGCAATGTGGCGTGCGCAGGTGGAGTGCAAGAAAGCGCAGCCGAAGGAGGTGATGCTGCCCGCCAACCTGGCGAAGACGCGCGCGGCCGGCCGCGGCGCTTACGGTGAGTTTCTGCTGCTGAACGCGCCCGCGCTGCCCGCCGCGCCGGCTCATGCCGCTGCCTTCCTTGGCGGCGCCGCAGCGGCCTCATTGCGCTACACGCCTTACCCGCTGCCCATGGCTGCCGCCGCCGCAGCCGCCGCCGCCGCTGCCGACCCCAGTGGAGTGGGTGAGTGAGGCGCCGGCGCTGCGCTCGAGCAAACCTCTCCCCCTCTCTCTTCTCCCCCACCCCAACCTACCACCCCACTCTTCTCTTCTCGAGCTCTCACAGGGTGGTTGCTCGAGCGACCTGACGTTGCGAGATAGAGCATACTTGAAATATTGTTTGTAATACTATATTTTCTTATTCATTTTATTCTCCAACGATAAGTTTGAATATATTTTCTTTCCGTTTAAT
>NNCF01126301.1:791645-834506 GCA_002313205.1 Laupala kohalensis
CGGCGGCGGGACACCCGCAACAGCCGCCGCAGCCGCCTCCGCATCCATTGACGTATTCCATGAGCGACCTGTTGGGCGTGCAGGGGCTGGACATGTCGGCGTTGTACCATCCGGCCGCCGCGATCCCCGCTGCTATGGGGCTCTGACCCATGTTCGCGTCTCTGCCCGCCCCTCCGCAGTGATTTTTTTTCTCCCCATCCACTACTGGCCTTCTGAGATAATTCTAACGGTAGACACGAGCTAGGTTTCATTTTCTTCGTTTGCTAATAAATGTTAGTAAATACGCAAAGTCCGATTCTCTGACCCAACTTAAAAGATGAAAATAAATATTTCATAGTTAGGCGATTATTCATCCTTTGAAATGTTTGGAACTGAACTTAAACTCAGAATTGCTAAACATGTGTGTTCATTTTGTACATAAATTCGATGTTAAATTATTCCTAGCATTGGTCAGTGGTAACCCTATTCCTATTCTATCTTCTCCCCTTGACGTGTGTTCATACGAATGTAGCGGGTAGTGACCGTGAAATTCGCACGATTGATGAAGGTTTAAAATATGACTAATGACGGCCTGGATACGAATTTAGGACTTCTTCCGGAGGCGCCGGACGATATACTCTTTTGCAGAAGCGAGTAAGAGAATTTGAGATAAGTAGGTTACTCAAAAAATTTTCAAAATCGTGGTGGAAGTTGTATTTGATTTGGAGAGTTGAAGTAAATTTATTATTATGGACGGTACATATATTACGTAGGCTCAGAAAAAAAAGTTATATTTCTGTCATGTATACGTCATTGTTCCTACTCGATAAAATCGTACAAAATCTTATTGCGTAAATATCATTCATTAAATGTTTATAATTTTTCCAATAAATTGGTGAAAATTTTCAGAAATAAATGGGTATATGATTCTAGATCATTTGTACGAAAATAACTCTTTCCGCAAGTGCTCAGAGTTAGTGATAGTTCGCACAAAACATGACAGATACGAATGACAAACTTGTGCGTCTGTGTACATTCCCGGCGTTTGTTTTGTCACTGCTATAAATCGTGATTTTCACTGACTAGCGTGACACGGCAAGTAATACTCATGTATTTAATACTCATCTAGTTAAGTCGAGTCAACGTCCTTGTGCCATACGTGGTTCAGTGTATTTGTATAAGTGTATGTTCCCCCACCTGTTCTTAAGTTACCTTGTGATTTTGTGTGTTGAGTGTAATGGTGTTGATTTGCTCGGACTGCCAACGGACTAAGCCATAAAGTACATAAAAATTCTTAAAATGTTTGAGATTTTTACGTGAATGTAATATAAAGTATGAATTTAGTTTTTTTCTCTATGATAGAACCTTTGCTTCCATGGGTCATTTTGTTAGGGTTTTTTTTTTTTTTTTTTTTTTNTGGAAAGAATGAAAGTCCGCCAATCATTGTATTAGAATGAGAAATGTATTTATGCATTTGAAACTTATAATGTATTACATCAGAAAATTGACACTTGTATTTACAACTAAAATACAATTAATTACAAATTAATACTGTGGTATTTTAAATTATTATATCTGAATATCAACACTCGTACTTACAACTAAAATACATCAATTACAAATTAATTACTGAGATATTTTTGGTATTTCAATCATGGCAGTGTAATTATGCTATGCAGCGTTGAATCACGCAATCAAAAGTTTGCACATAATAATCATTCCAGTGATACTTTGTGGCATCTGTTGGTTACCAAGCAATGATACCGAGTCAATAGGTTTTCCGCTCTCTGCTACCAATCCTTGACTAGCGCTGCGGCTTCGAATACTTTTAGTTTCTTCTTTATTACCACGATTATTTTACTATTATTTTATGTGATCCGAATGACATTCTTTATGTACTGATAAAAGCTTCCTTTTATAACTTTAGTTACAAAGTTTTTGTTCACCATTGAATTGGAGTATTATATAGGGCGTAACAGATATTACTTCAGAACTTCCTGGCCTGTATCTCTCATTCATATTATCATGACAGATTTACCCTTTTTATTACTAATCCGTTATTTCGGTAGTATTTTTTTATTATATTGACGACAAAGAAACATGACATTAGTATGGGAGTTAATTCCAATGAACAATACATTCCTCTTAGATCATTCATGTAAGATGCTGCAGCGCTGGTCTCCTCCGCGTTGGAAACTCAAACCTCCCTTCCATCTATCAACATTCTTTGACGTATTTTGGGGTTGAAGTTCTAAAGCAATACAAATACCCTTATCCTTCGTTATGTCAGTAGAATATGATTCTTTTGTCGAAATCCTGTGAAATGAAACAAGATATTACTACTAAATAAATGATTCGACAGGAATCATCTTTTCTTTTCTTTTTTTCGATTCATATGACTGCAACGAAGACACATTTTTCACTCGCGTAAAACGTTCTATTTTGGTTCTTGTCGCAGAAAGTGTGTCTTGCCATTCGCCGTGTTGATAATTTCTTTTACTCCTCGTCGCGTCCATCTGAAATAGGATTTGTTACGTTTCCCTCACAGGACTCTACCCTGATACGTCACCCCCACCTCCACTTCTCCCCCCCCACCCCTTTCGTGACGTCATGACGCTGGCGCCATCACGTTTCCAATTGGACGATTGGTCGTCTCGTTGTCAGGGAACTGCTGTGATGTAGAGACAGATAATCACTAACTCAACGATCAGACATGTAGTTATAGTTAGTAGTTCCACCAAAGCGGCCTCTTATATACAAAGAATTGTTTATATTTTACGTAGATTTGTAGATATAAACTTCTAGTGTTCATTTCTGCAAGACTGGATGTAGGTATATTAAACTAGGTATACAACTCAACCCTCGAAGACCTGGCTCCGCTATTTGTATACATGATTTTGAAACCTGGACTTAACGTTTTTTCAGGAGAGCTTTTGAATCCTTTTGTGCAGGGCGTAGAATGAAATCGTAGATACGGTTGGCGCATTGTGATGAGTCCCTAGGTTTGAAATTGATTGGGGAGGAGATTGGCCAATCCTAAGATATGACTTCCCCTTGTCTGGCCAACAAACGTGTTTGGTTAGTAGTGACGACGTCTTACAAGTGCATTTATCACCCTGATAGTGGGGCGACGCCAGTAGACGTGCTAGTCACGTAGTGTAGTTAGTAGTGAATAAGTAGAGAAGCGTTTTCTCAGAGTGAGAGCCTTACTCTTACGAAGATTCAACAGCTTCACTTCAAATAATCTATTACGTGTTGATATAAAAGATTAATTTTAATGTCTAACCAATCTTATTACATAATCGTTTCTGGAAATAATCAACGTAAAACTAAGGTTTGAGATTTTCACTAAAAAAATAATTTTTTCTATTTTTATTTTAAGAGTATTTGTTTCGTTTTACCTTGACGTCCCTATCGGGTTCGTCATTAAACACCATAAATTATGGTTTATTTGCGTTTTCAACTTCACGCTTTAGGCTCACAACTGAAACAAATAGATTGAGAAACGCTTAGATAGAGCATCATTGCGTCCAAAATATCAACTGTGATAATCAGAGATATTAACGTTTTAAAATTTTAAATGAGATATTGTAGTTCCTCCTTAGAGCTTTTATCACGGTAGCGGAGCTGGGTATTCTGTTCAGAGGCACAAAAAAGTACTTAATTTTTTACAAACTTTTATCCTGTAGTAAATAGTGAAATGAAGTTGTAGTCTAGTCAGATTGTAGCCAATAGCGATTAAAGAATAGTTATCAAAACTCCACGTTATGATTTTACCGCGAATGATGGTCAAAGATCTTAGATCGATGATGACGAGAAAATCTGAGGCGAGAATGACAATTCATCTAGACGACGTATTTGAATCTTGTGCAAGCCCCTGCACGTAATAAATTTCAAAATTCAAAAATTGACCTGTTTCGACTATTTGTACTGTCGTGATGGTGGTCGGCGAATTTCTTTATTTCGCTCTTTGATGGGCGATCCTCTCAGAGCGGGTGCAATTGCAGCAAAAAAAAATGTATCTCGAGTTCTAAACTAGTTTTGCATGGTTTTGTGATCGGATATATATGTTCACATTTACCATTAATCTGCCCCGCTGCAATGCTGATGCCTGCTTATTAGAGAGACATTGTATTTGTAAAGTAAAATTATTATATACGTTTTGAGTGGCATTCCAAAAGTAATTTTGTATTAGTAGAGATGAAATTTGGATGAACTAGTTTTGAGTCATGCTGAAATCTTTTATTTTCTGAATGAGATTTTTATATTGTAAATATACTGATGTATATTGTAAAAGAATGAGATAAGCTTTGCACTGTGGCATTCAAGTAGTGGTACATTTTATCACGATGATATGTAGACCCATACCCTGTATTAGTACTAACATGATGTGTGGACACATACTAGTCATAGCTTAGCAGCAATTTGCTGCTTTAGGTTGCTGGCTTTTTGAACTATTCTGCCTTTGGAATACCACTCTGTTGATCCACTCCTGTGTGTCAACCATTCCTCACTGTTGTTAGATAGTAGCTGTTTACCAAACGTACTATTTCCATATCAATGTGATTATTGCATCTAAATATTACTAAAATATTTAAAACTGACATAATTGTTGTTTGGTACTTGCATATCATATAGCTGCCAAGCAGCCATTGAATAAATTAATCATATCATGCTTATAAATGATGTCAGTATTACCAACTTTAAATGTTTTAAAATTCACAAAATGCTTATATAAAAATTCACGTCACTAATTAAGTGTTAAAATATCCTTGTAGTTATTGTAGCGTCATATTCAAGTATGTTGTTTCTGGTTAAATTATGAAACATCCTCTGAATTTGGGTTGATGGATGTCCGAGGCATTTTATCACTACTAACATCTCATCATGGTATATCTTGTTGAAATAAGATCTTGCACTAACGTGATAAATGCCCTTCATAATTTACTCTTCAATGAAGTGAAACAACAGCCAAAAAAGAACTTGATGTAGCATACCATGCTTTCATTTGACGCAATACTTTTTTAATTTTCTTGGCTACTCTCCATATCTTTCTCTCTGTGTACTGCATTTGAAAAGATTTTTAGTGCATATCTCATGAAATTTCATAATGTTTGTTTATGTGAAGATTTTTTTTTTTTTTTGTAAATAATTTCTTTGCAATGTGTTTATGATAATCTGTGGTCCATTTAATTCAAACTAAAGTGGTTTCCAAAAGGAAAGGGCCGGATAGCGACTTATGGGTTCCAGGTATGCTCCGAGACGCCAGTGGAACTGCATATTTGTTGCACAGTAAGTCTCGTGGTGGTATGAGGATGATGATGTTGATAATGATGGTTGCGCGAACATCGGTAACATACACATCATCATCTTTAGTAGTAGCTCGGGATAAGTAGTGATACGTAGAGCTCCAATACATATTTTGTTAGCGCTTGTCATGTGAGTTTTGGTATTTTCTTCATTGTTATTACATTTTATTAGTTCTAGGGAGAAAAAAGTGTTTGTTACTAATGGTGATTTTATACAGATAATTCGAAATGCTGGCAAAATTATGATCCGAATTTGACGTAAAATGTGTTTTTAATGAGTGGTCTGTAGAAGTGGTATTCAATGATAATAGATTTAACATAGATTTGGATTTAGAACACTTAACAGTATTAGCCAATAGATTTCTAATATTTGTTTTAACCTGTGTTTTATTAACTAGAACTTAACTTAACTCAATACCAGTTTCTTAACACATTAATACAGTTTTACATAGTTTTAATTCTAGTTAGGTCTATATATTCTTTTATCTAGTGTAGTCAGATATTATGTGAGAAGGAAACATGTAAGAGAGAAAGTTCATTTTCTGTATTGTTTCCTACTTCAGTAATGCATTTTTTATACCTTATTTTGGAGTCGGTTGTAAGCTGTCAGCTGCCTGCTCTGTTTTTTTTGGAGGAAGCCACTCTATAAGCAGATGACTGTACTATTAGAGAATTTAGACTTATATACAAGCAGACTGTATCATAAGTATTCTTCTAATTATATAGTGTTAATATGTTTAAAAATGTACGAGTATTAGTAGTGAGATGAATTACCTATTGTTGTTTTTCTGTGTTCATTCTATAATTTTTGAATGTGAAATGTAATGGTAATGGATAAAAGATTAAGTGTTGCTTTGGGATCAGTATCAGTGTATCCCAAGACAGAGATAAAACTTAGCAAGAATCCCACCTGTAAGCCATTTTAGAAGCATGTCGTAGGCTTACAACGAGTACGAGACTAAAATGCAAAGTTATAAAAAACTGAGTCAAACCAATGTGTGTCATTAGTCTAGGTTTTCATATTATTTTCTTCTTCGGATTTGTACAAATTATTAGAATAAAACTAATTTTTTGCAATCATTCATACTTTGTTGTCTTTACACACTTTATTCTAGAGTAGCCACTGACAAGAGGCTCAATATTAGTTTGTAGAGTCCGTAGACCCGCTAGTCTGGTAGAGTAGAATCCGTAGTGCTATCCTTGCTCTGTCCTTTAACCGCGAGAGCGGGCCGATCGCCCAGTCTTGTTCTCGCCATAGCCTCGCAACGCTAATATATTGAGGGCGCAGTGTTCAACTCCATTCCTCTGCCACCTAACTCAAATATCTCCCAAATCCACTTTGTTTTAAAGTTTAAATTAATATTCCATTTGATACAAAATAGATCATACAATTTTGTCACTAAATTCAGATCAAAATCAATACCATGTAACTTTAATTCAATTATTTACGTCCATTACGTACACGAGATAAATAAATACAAAAGATTTTATTACAGCTGACGATGACTCAAATCACGAGTCGCAATATTGCGTTCCCGTAAAAACACCATAAAAATATATTTTGTTCCAAAAATGATCATAATTCACAATTTATTTATTTATCCCGAATACCCTATAATACCAAAATGAATAAAAATAACTATTTTGATACAATTTAAAACAGACTGAGGACCTGTATCTACTTAAGATCTTACATCTGGGGAATTAAGAATGTTCCTTTCACCCAACTTCGCAAAAACAAAAACAAATACCCTGCCCCCCCCCCACAAAAAAAAACATGTTCAGAAATGAAACAGTAATTGCCAACAGATGAGTTACCTTGAATCCCGCCCCTCTGTGAATTGCTTGCACCCTCGATATATTCATTTCGCACCCCTCTTCCGCCCTCCACGGGCATGTAGCACTGCGGGGGCAGAGCGGTGCGAGGCGGGGACAGAACCGGGGCGGGGCAAGAGACCGACCGACCCTTGAACAGCGAGAGCTGGTCGCCTTCGTCCCCGCCTCCACCACCCCGAGCCGGTTACGCCCGGTGGGTGGGCAGTCGGACGGGCGGGAGAATCACCCATGGGACCGACGCGACGGCGGGGAGCCATTCTGGCTACAGCCAGGTCAGACATGGCGGCGGCTGACATAGCGCGAAGGGGAGGTGACGGTGACTGGGTGGAGGGATGGTTGGCTCGGCACTCAGAACTCAGCATTTGCTTCTAGCGGAACACGCGTAGCTTTTTTTTTGGGGGGGGGGGGGGNAATTTTTAACTCATTAATGTAGTTTTTGCTTCTGAGGCATTTCATTCGACCGTTACACGAATGACGGCCATATAAATTAAATAATAAAATAGCTACCCTCTCGACAAATAAAAAAAATGATTTAGCAAAATAAAATAATATATTTTATCAACTTATTTATTTTTACGTGTAGATCTTATATTGCATATGTTTTCATGGGCTAATCCTATTATATTTAATCAATGAATTATATGAGAAATTGAGAAGTGAAATTTGTTTAAGTAAAATTTCCATGGAGGGGTGAGATGTAAATTATTTTATTTTTTTATTTTTCGTGTATATCTGATATTATAAGATAAGTTTTCATGGGTAAATTCTATTATATTTCAATGAGAAATTGTACAGCTAAATTGGTTTAGGTAACTTTCCATGGCGAAGTCGGGTGTCACAGAATCATTTGTGTGTGGTCTAAATTGCGTGTCTGCACACAGCCGCTTCGCTCGCCTTGCACTGGGGTTCTTGCACGTCCTTGAGGGTACCTGGGCGGTGGCGGGTTGATTGGGAGGGCGGGAGGCGGGGCTGGGATGCTGTCGGCGGCGGCCCGCCCTCCCCCGCAACCCGCCCAGCTACTAGACTCTAGCGCTGCTGCAGTAGAGTAGTCCTTACATCACATAGCTGTTATGAAATTTCATGGATGCTTAACCATGTTTATATTTTTTAGTATTTTTATTTATTTTTTTCCTTTTTTTTTCTTTTATAATTACTACTTTTTTATTTTCTTCTTCATGTTTGTAATTTTTTCTATTTCATTAACATGAAATTAAACAAATCTTACGTGTAGGGTGAATAAAAATTAAGAGCAATGATTGGCAAAATTTTTCAGGGCTTGCCCACTGAGGAATCGCTATTTATTTTTGATAAAAATTGAATGCTTTTCTGAGTAGTCTAATATATTCTCTTTTTGAATTTCTAGATTTTATGTGGTCCCTGGGGGCTTTACCTGATGGTAAGTTGTGGTTGCCTAACTCTCAGCATGTTCTATCTTACTCACTTCACTGTCTTGACCTCCGCATGTTATTAGGGCATCGGATGGCGGATGGAGGGGGGGGGGAAACATGATGACGAATATCATAGTAGGTGTGGCGCATACGAATTCCCAGTTATGGTATCCATAATCTAAGTAAAATATGTACGGAGAAGTTTTAACTGACGTCATCGTTATCAGGTTGCATCCTAAAGAAGTGCTTTGGCTTATATTTGAACAATTCTACCGTTTAAAAAAATCAAAATTTTCACCTTATCCAATGAATTACAATTTCAAATGGTCAGAATCTTCGGATTATTACTATTTATAAGATTTGATTGTTTTGCAAAATGTGATTGTATTTTTCTTTTCCACACGGCGTGGGTTCATTTTCAAGTTAGAGTCATTAATATTTCTGGGCACACTCGATGGATTGTTACTCGCATATCTGTCTCACTCATATCTGTACTCACACATCTGTATCATGACCAAACATGAGAGATATCATTCATGAACAAACGTGAGATTTAATCATTGTTTTTCCCTCCACTGTTACCGTCTGCCTCTGCCACTACAATATTTGAGGATTAATAATTGAAGATGCAAATGCTATGGGGTGCCTGACGTGCTAATACGGAGGCCTTTGTTCCGTTTTCGCCAAATGTGAGTTGTTCACATCTTTCATCCGTCATCTGTTGCATATGCTTGTTTTGTCCACCCTTTCTCTGGGCACCTTTACTCCCAGATACCTTACTCGCGAGGATAGGATATTTAGTTTTAGATTTAGAAGTAGATTTAGTTACAATCAGTCTAGTTTTTAGTTAGTCTAGATTCCGTGTGTATTATGTGATGTTTCTTTTTCAGGGAATGAAATTATCACGATTGTTTCTCCCAAACTTCTCTATTTCCCATCCTTTCAGCTGTAAATGTTACTGTAAAACGTTCCTTGATTAAGTTATGTCTTTGATTAACTTCAATTATTAATCCTATTTATTTATTTATTTATTTGATTGTCTTATCTCCTTTTTATATAAAGAATGCTTGATTGAATCTTTCTTCCAGAGGCTCAAATTAAATTCTCATGTTTATTCGTGACATTTATTGTTGTTTACTATTAATCAGAATTAAATTTCGGTTTTTCAATATACATCTGTGAAATATTTGTCATTACAATTATTGATCTCAAGATCTGAAATTATTCAGAAACAAGTCAGTTGTTAAATGTATTTGATGTAAAAACAATGTATCTGATGATTACGTATTTTTAAGCACAGTTAATTTTTTTATTTAGTATCTCCCCCGGCCTCTGGTAGATTCTCACACTTCCTCCCGTGTTTCCTTAATCTTCGCCCATATACCGCTTTGCCTTGTGAAGAAGCGAACTACCGCCTGCAGCCCAAGGTTATCAGATGACGGTGGCACCAGTAAGCTTTGTTCGAACTTGTAAGGGAGTCAAGCTCTGTTAATCCTTCATCAGTGATTGAACGACTGTCGTCGTCGTCCTGTCGGATAGTTTTAGTAGAGTTTAGAGATCAAGATTAGCTTATTGTTCTTTTCATGGCACCATTCAAATTTCAAAAACATATTTCGTATATTTCGGTCCGTAGTTCCACTTGGAAGTCACCAGGTTTGTCCAATCAGATACGTTGTGTCTCCGAATACATTTTCTTTCTCTTGCGCTCATTCCTTGTTCGAATTAAAGAAAATGTAGAAAGGTTGAAAGTTTTAAAAAAATTTAAATTTAAATTTTACATTATACAACTGTCAATAAAATATTATATTCATGGGGCCGGGAGCATTCAAAAGAACCTCATAGTTTTCTGTAATTTTGTGTTTAATTCTGATATATTATACGCTGTGTTTATTGAACTATTATAAATTTAATAAATATATTTTTCTTATAATAAAGATTTCTAGTGTTTCTTATTACAATGTACATTAGTTGAAATTAATGATTAATTTTGACAATTATTATTGACAATCAGGAAAGATAGAATTATATTTTCCTGGTCGAGAATAAAGATGAGGACCACGGGGGGGGGGAGATATAGTCCGAAAAGGGGAAGTTCCTTGGATTGCCCCCCTCCCCCTTTGAATTTAGACTGATACAAAAAAGAATCTGAAAGAAAAGGTACTAAGTTTGACTCCTTCGCAAGAGACTATGCTGACGCGTGTGTTGCCGCCGTGTCGTGACCAATGGCGTTGCGAGGCGTCCTTCAGTGCGTGCGCTCATGCGATTCTCTTCTGTTCGCAGGTTTCCCAGCCGCCGCGTACGCAGCCTACGCGGCTGGGCGCGGGTACTCGGGCTATCCTAGCTTCGGACTCCCGTACCCCACAGGTAATCAATTGGCCAGCCTGCACCACCATCACCACCACAGTCACCCTCATTCCCACCCTTTGGCCTTGTTGCCGTATCCCTTGGAACACCTGGGGGTGTACGGCGCGTCCCCCGGCCTGCATGCCCTGCCGCTGTGAACTCCCGCGCTCCCGCTCTATCCTCCCTCTATCTCTCTCTGTTCTCTTTCTCTGTCACTCACTAACTCGATCTCTTTCTCTCATTTTCTCTGCCCCCTGTGTGTCCTTGTGTAAGAACTCTAGCCCCGAAACCAGTGCCGCGGGCTAAGGTTATGTGACCCTTGTTAGAGAAGGTTCCATCTCGAAGGAGGCACGCGTTCTGGGCCTTACTTGTTTACAATAGGGTGTATCCTTTCTTTTATTTGCGAATCTTTCCCGAATTCTTTACGTAAATAGGTCCGTTTTGTAGTAAGGAAGCATAGAATTTTCCCTTAGAAATGGTCGAAGGACCGAGATGAGTGGAATGAAAACGATTTCTTCTCCACAATTGAAATAAATCCCCCTTGACCCATATCTAATACATAATGGAGAAACAGTACTGTTCTCCGATTCGATTGTGATATGTAATTGATTTAGTTAGCAGATTCATGTTCGTATTTCTGACATCCATTGACTTTCGTGGAGTTTCGAAGAGGAGATATCCCCTTTGACTATCTGGACTATCGTTGGTGAGGTTTATGAATGAAAAAATGGGAACTCAAGCAGGATGAGAAGACAACGAATTTTTTTGATGGATGATTTCGAGGCTCCTCAAAAGACACTGATGTCACTGGAGTTATCTATAATCGACATTAGGTGTTCACTAGCCACCATATTCAAATAGGCGTTTACCATTAGCATATAACTCCACGATAGCAGCCGTAGATGTGTTATTCGGACTATCAAAACAAAACTTAGGACAATAATAATGTAATTAATGCTCCCGTTCTTTATAGTGAATTGAAAGAGTAAAAACTCAAGTAACACATAGTTTTCTGCATATGTAGTATTCATAACTCTTTTAGGTGTCTCACACGATAGCTATAGCTAGAATTTCACGAGAGGAATACAGACCGTAGATCACGTAGAGGTGTTGATTACTTCCATGGCGTCTGTGATGTTCTCACTACTTCAATTATGACGGTGTCTTAAGCGTATAATATCAGAACTGATATTCATATCAAAACGAGAGGCATCTCATATGGAGGCGCCTCCGAAAGATTCTCCCGCGTCGCGCGGCTGGTGTGTCACCTGTAAATAAACAAAGGCATGTGTGTTTGTAGCATCTGATCGTGTAGCCATTTGTAAAATTGCACTATTCCAAATTTCGTTCATAGGTCGCAAACTCTCGTCACCCATTTGCCGTAGGATTAACACGAGTGTTAAAAGCTATACCTGAACTCAAAAGCTAAACTTCCTATATAGAGAACTCTGCTGTTGGTATACAAATACTACGTAGGACGGAGTAGATGTGAGCTGTGTAGTTGAAGTCGCTAATCTTATGTTGTGTCGCTATCGCTGTTAGCTCAAACTGTAGCTCCCTGGGTAGCAAACGTCTTGCTTCGATCTGCGCGGCCGCCTAAATAAGGAAAATTCTAGACAATGCATAATACGACTTCTCATTTTTGGACTCCTTGCCCAAAACTTTTAATTTATACCTTCCATTCAATTTCCAGAACTTGCAAAAATTAAATATTGACAAGATTTATTGCACAAAAGTGTTCTAAAAAATATGATAGGTTTTTCAAATGTAAATATTTCTTGTCATAATACATTGGCGCAAGTTCTTAATATATCGATATGGGGCTTGAGCCCTAGTAGAGTCAAGTAAGATACGAAAGGATATGAAAATTTCGAAGAATCAACCGTAAGCTAATAAGTTTGTTTTCGAAGTATTATTTATTCTAGAATTGATTTATTCTTAATAAAAAGTCGAAAAATGAAACATGTACCCAATATTTTTACAGATAACTTATATCTATCGTAAATTTTTACTACGCTGTGAGAAGAAAACCCCTCTCACCCATTGAGAATTTACCTTCTACAGACTTCTTCGTGCGATGGTATTTCGGCTTTCATTCGGCCACGCGGAACCGAGCAAGAGGACCCTTAATATCCCCCACAGCCTAGCTTTACCCTTCCTAAATTCTCCGCACGCTCATGCCTAATGCCGCACCGAATGTCCGGCTGTCCTCACAATGGGTATATGTTCATTTGTAACATAACTTAATGTACCCATCATATCGTCCATGTTCGTTGCATTTACTGTTGATGTTTGCTATTGTTGATCCAGCGATATATCATAGGTTGTGTTTTTTTCTCTCGTATATTTTGCGAAATCGGATAATAAATATTATATAATGATAAAAAATATTTTTATGGGTGATTTTTTGCCTGGATGGGAAATGGGTGCGCTTTTCTTATTCGAGGTATGCAATTGTTTTTATGGTGATTAATAAGATGGACAAAGAACACCAACGAGTTTCCTGAAGGTCGTCCCATGTTTCGTGGTTTGGGTGCATCTGCTGAACCCGAGCAGTTTCTTTCTGCACCCAACCAAGTTGTGACCTGCGTCGCTTTTCTTTTGTTCCGTCGCTTTATGTACGTCATTTCATTCGTGTTGCTCGTCAGGAAGAAAATGTAGATCAAGAAAGATAAAATTGTTCTTGGCTTAAACAGGCCTTTAATTTCACATCGCCATAAATTATTACCTGATTTTGTGAACCTATTTAGAATACGGTTCACGAGAGAAATTTTAGTGGGAACTCAAGTTGAGTCGTACCAGTTCTGCTTTTTTTTTTTTATATATATTTTCCTTAGTCATATTTTTCGTCTGCATATATTATCAACATCAAATCAAACAATTCTTTGTTAAAACGGACGTATGTTTTCTAAACACAAATGAGATAAAATATTACACTACGTTTCGATCTTGTTTTTTAAAAAAAATTTTGATCATCATCAGGTATTGACCTTGCATTGTAAGAGCTGTGTAGCTTTTAAGATGTAAGGTCAATGTTTGATGATGATCCACAGAAAATATCGAAACGTAGTGTAATATTTTATCTCATTTGGGTTTAGAAAAAAATATATGTCCGTTTTTAACAAAGGGTCGTTTTATTTGATATAGTTTTCTTATATTCACTGTATGTTTTGAATAGATTCCCACGAAGAAATTCGTATTTTCTTATAATCAATTCCATATGGTATCTACATTCTTATTTCGTTATCAATAGTAAACTTTGTTATTGTCTCAACTTAACTCGTCAGTCAGAATATCTCATTGCTTTTCAGACGAGTAATGTTCACATTCACCAATACTTAATTGTCACAACAACAAAACTCATACACATGAATATCCCGTCCTTATGCGCGCAGTTCTTTCAAATTGATTCTTAAGTGGAAGACCTCGTTTTTACTTCCTGAGAATTTTTATGTTTTATATATTTTCTTATGTTTTCTATGGGTTGTTCTGCCGAGATATCGACGGTCCACCTTTTTATGACTGGACCGTCTTAAGTTACTTTCTAACGTACAAACAACGCTAAAGCAATTTTCGCTTTCCTATATAAAAGTCATGTATATCACTCATTATGAATCTTGTGTAGCTTTTTAGCAAATGAGTATCGAATAAGGAATATTTTTCATTGCTTCTTGCGAAGAAAAATGCGTGTCTTGAAGTGTCGTCAAGTTAATACAAAAGTGCTTTTTCATTGCTGATATTGAAATTCTTGTTCTTTCCTTTTCGAGGGATAGGTTTTGTCTAGTCCATACTTCTTTCCCCATCCTTTGCCCAATTTTACCAATCCCCGCAAGCATTCCTCCAGAATTCAGGCTTGCAATTCAATTCAAATCCAACATCAAATATTTCACACGTAATGATATCTGTGCTACGTAAATACACAGCATGCGTTCATCAAAAATTGTTATCATAAATAATGGGCATATTAAAACATCTGATACAAATTTTCAAAAAGAAATCTCGATATGTACTTTATTTATGACCGTCTTTTTATCTTTTTCGGTAGATGGTTGCTTATAAAGTGACATTTACTTCATCTCCCGTTCGAAATTTCCAAGTATGGTATTGCAAGCCTTAGAATTCTTTGATGTAGCCTCCGTTGCATGTCTCGTAATTTAGGACTCTTTGTAAAAAGCTGAAAGCATTATAAAGTAGTCGACTGTAACTTCTGTACTACGCCATCGGGAGCATCGTGTATTTAAAGCAATAAATTGTGGATATTGAACATAACGTAGCCAAAGGCCTGTAGACGTCGTAGTTTCCCAATCCCGCGTTGAAGTCTCTAAATTGTGGATATTGAACATAACGCATCCCAAGGCCTCTAGACGCCACCGTAGTTTCCTATTCCCGCGTTGAAGTCACTAACGCATCCAACTAACGTGAGTGTACTGTGGCCTCCCGTTCCACAAACCCTTGCTGTGTGATCCCGCGCTATGTGATAATTGCTTGCTCTTGCCTCGTGTGTTGTGATCGTGGACAGATTCACTTTCCTGCACGCGCGTGTCTTTGCCCAACGCGGGGTTCATTTCACTTTCGGTTTCGAAGTGATTAATTAGAGAGTAATTGCTAGGAATTCACTCGCACTTTACAAATTGAGCTCTGACAAATAAAGAAAAAAAATCTTAACTCAGGGGTTTTCCAGCTAATATTTTGTGAGTTACATGCGTGTTTCGTGTTGAATTACCTGTACATATTACGGTATGGAATATTGTTCCTCTTGAGTGAATAATGTTTTGATGAATTATGAGAACGTATATGAATTAAAGCATTTTTGCTTAAACTTGAATGTTCCTGAAATATTCGTTTGTACAATAATTATAATGTCAATGAGTGTAAATAAAATTAAAATTTCCGACAGCCAATCTTGTATTATTTCGTTTTGATATTCGAGTTTAACGATTTTCATCGAAAGAAAATATCTAATAAATAGTTCCTGCTGGAAAAGTATATTGATAAAGAATACATCAAACATAAAAATTTAATGTAATTTGGAGTGATGGGAGTTTTTAATTCTCTTAATTTTAAATACTCATGCGCATGAGTGATTCATCCCATGCGCTATATATTTGCAGGAATTATTTTCCTGGTGTTCTTGAAGATTTGAAAAGACAAGGCAATAAGTGTTTGTAAGACATAGTGCTTCTGCGTAGCAGGTTAGAATTTGGGACTTGTCAGTTGGGAGAGCTATCTACATCTGTGTGTTTCTTCTGCAGGTGTCGTTGGGGTAATCCCTGATAACAGAGTCCTACTGGGTGAATACGTAAACCTTAACATGGTGGCCCATTCTTGAGCGAGAGAACTGTCTTTCGCTTCCTGTGCAATTTAAGTGTATTTGACACTTATTCTCTTTGGTTCTGACGAATAATTTTGACTTGCTGTGAAATGTACAATTTTTTTATACATACTATTGTGTGTATGTGGTGTGCTACGTCGCCCAAGATAGGCGATATGCGTCAGTCCTCAGTGAGACCAGCTCTCGTAAATTATTTAAAAAATAAATATCCTTTCATTGGGTCGAAAAACTCCAAATTTTGGTTTAGTACTTGTTTTCAATGTCTTGAGAACATTACGCTGTATATTTTTATCATTTTTGACTTTCATTTTCCCAAATACAACAAAATTCAAAATGTCCGTTCGTTGTAGCACCTCAAGACATATTATTGTAATGTCCACGAGGTGGACTATACTGGCTTCTTTGTTTTGTGTCATGGGCATAAAATGCGTCTTAAAAGTTCGATATCACGACTGTGTGCGAGAGCTGGTTGTCTCCGTGGGATACGCTGCTTTCTGCAGCTCTTAGGCGCTCGAGGCTCCGAGTCTAAAGCCTCTCCTCTGTGTACAAAACGAAGAGAATACATAAACTTTTTTGTTTCAATTGAGTTTCTTTTTATTTTGTTCATATATTTTCTTCCTCTCTTTTTGTTCTTTTAAGTCCTCAACCTCATTCTTTCCTTTCCGTTTTTCATTGTACATTTCTTCATGTTTATGGTCTTCATGGTTCGGAATAAGGACCATATGTCCCGGTTAGTGATTCGCAAAAAATGCATTATTTGTAATACGCTAAGGTCCTTTATAAGGAAGAGCAAATTAATTCAATTTGGATGAACTTGCAGATCTATCTCTATGGTCTTCTTTTTACTTTGCCTGTAAGAAATCTGACGATGAGAGATGTTCTTTGGCTTGCACAGATATTGAACTCTGTTTCAATTTGCATTTCTTGTTGTATTGCTTGTATTCGTGAACGAAAGATGGCCATTCTTCCAACTTATGAGCTGTTCTTCCAGAAACCTTAATGCTAAAACGATATCCAAACTAAACGAATATAGTTGGGCTTTGATTTGGTTGGGTGACTCTCTTTTTCACCGAGTAGCGAGTGGCAGATTGTCATGTTGGTGCATGTTCCTTCACACATTCATTTTCGATGCACTGCAAACCTTGAAGTTCCTCTCTCTGGACTGAGTTTTGGATCAGAATTGAAAAATAAATCCCTTCTCGTGAATATTGAAAAGTGTTTTTCTTTTTTGGTCCCGATTGAAAATATTGGTGAGTGAAGAACTTTTACAGTGGAGAGGAAATGTTTGTGGTACCCTATTTCAGTTAGTAACCTAATATTGATCTTGATGAATATGGATCTTCCTTTCCCTCGAAATAAAATCGATCTCATTTCTGAGGTTAAACCATGTTCACAAGCGCCAGGCATCTACGCCGGGCGACCTGTCTCACCCATCGTTTCTTTCTCTGGTACCTTTCACCCTTTTGAGAATCCTTTTCATCCTTCGCCCGTGATTACACGCCACGAAAGCCCCCGGGGTTTTCTAGACCGGATCTAGAAAACTTACTTCGTTCATTGTCAGGTTCTTTGTGATTCGGTTATATCCGCTTTAGCACCCCCCCCCACACTTTTTTTTCCTCCACACCTTTCTCCGCATTCTGCCTCATCTCTCTGCACGAGCACAGCACACACATCGTGTGAGTGCTATATCCCCGGGGTTCCAACGGGAGCCCAGGCTGTGTTAAAGTGTTTTTGCTTTCTCTTTTTTAACGATTTGCAAACGCTGCGAGGATGTGGTAAGTTGTGTTGCTTGTCATGGACAGTGTGCTGCAAGTGAAATGAACTTTGCTGTATTAAGACTGAAGCAAGATACCGCAATGCACCAGATATGAAAACAAACAAAAAATATATATTGAAAACACAAATGTTAGTGTGTGTCTTTGCTGACTCTGTGTCTGTCTCACACTCACACGTGGTTTTTTTTAAAATTTGTCATGTAACATCATGGACATGTGTGTGATGGAATGAGTGATTCTCTGATGTAACTATGTGTATGTTCGTTATTCACGTGAACACTGTGTATATCGTCTAAATGATGTTATACGTATGCATATTGTCTATATGCTGGTGAAGTGGACTCTGACTGTGAACGAGGACTTAAACCGACGGGGCGCGGCGGCCGAGCGTCTGGTACCCAATCACCTGCCCCCTGCCTCCCTCACAGAGCGGGTGGCACGGGTGTGGCACAATTCTTGAATCCCCCCTCTCCACCCGCCCCCTGTCACCGCCTCCGCGCCTCGTCGCTGTCACAATCTTAGGATGCATAAGATCCCCCCCCCTCACCCATGCGACACTGTATGTGTGTTTATTCGTTAAATGATAACGCCCACTATGATTATATATACATATAATATATTGCAAATTTTAATGGTCTGTCATAATAAAGATATGTATGATAAGATGATTTTCTCCTTTTTATCTCTGTATGTTGATTTTGAGCTGATACTCACTTCTCTTGTCATGCGATGCTCCTTCTTCTCATCATTTCTCCAACCTTTCGCTCGCGGAGGGAGGGAGGGGTAGCTGTCGAGAGCAGTGCAAACAATTTTGGCTGTTTGGTTGGAGAGGGAAGGACGGGGAATACGGCGGGCGTCCGCATACGCGCCTGCGCAGTCGCTTTGCTCCTCCTAAGACTCTGGAATTCGCCCATTCAGGGGATTCATTGCCCCCGCCCCCGCCCACCCCATTTCACCACGTAATTATAACGTGAGGTTCTTGTGTTTTTTTTGTAAACTGTATCATAGAAAACGTTTACCAATACTGTTATTTTGCTAATAACTTAATAACCTGATTGCGCAAAACTAAATCTTGAGCACTTTCAGGTCGTGAGACAACAGAGAACAAGCTTTAACATGAATACTAAGCCATTTAAAAGGTTTCATTCAAACATGATATCATTACAATCGTTCATATTGTTTTAGTTATTCATTCCGAAAATATGACCTACAATTGCAACAACTCAGCATGCTCCTAATGCTGATGTTGAAATATTCGCTTCCTATAGTCTGCGTTCGAGAAATTGAAATTATAATTTGTGTGCTGACCCTGAAAGTGAAAAAAACTTGAGTTCTTAGTTGGAGGAAAGTGCAGAAGTGCATGTCTGATGCGTTAATTTATCTGACCCATTCCCAAAGGTTTTTTCGCATTGGTCTCTTTCTCTTGATTGGGTGATCTTTGGCACAACGTCACTTTTTTCTTAACACATCTATGTGACTTAATAACACACACGACACATTATTTCATTTTAAAACACTCTTGATACTTATATTTTCTAGTCTTGTTAGAATTATTAACAATTCTTTTTTATGCTTTTTGGTACTACTTCTCTGTCTATTCCATTTGGTCAATTGGTTAATTTACAACTTTATGTAACCTCCTCATCTCTAAACTAAGAGAAGTTCTAACGACGTTGCGCCATTTTCCGCCCTGCCTGGCATCTGGAATGCTATCTTTTCCTGCACGTATTACCTTAGAATAACATCATTGAATTTCCTTCCCGTTTTATCGTAGATTGTATTTTGGACTGTTGTAAAATATAGTATTTGACACAACTCATTTCATATTGTTTTTGTTTTTTTTTCATAAAGAGGTGTTGTAAACATATTTTGATTGAAATGTGTGCATGTGAGATTTATTCCAAATGCCAGGTACTTATTAGAAATAAGGATATGATATATAATATATTAGTGAGTAGAACTTCCGTGTTAATGTCTAGGTGTAGATTTTTTTCAAATTGTAATACGGTCCTCTCATATTGAAGTATTACTTTTTGAAAACTAAAATCATTTATTTACGCCCAGTTTCACCAAATATAGAATAATCGTGATTTTCTTAATCACGATCTGGTTAATTTAATCACAATTACAGTATATGCTTCTCATCATGTATAAGTATTCGTCGATTATAATAATCGATGTTTCTGAAGAATTCTTTGGGTTGGTAATAAATTTGTTATGCATTGTTGGTAACTTAAAGACAAATGACGGGTTAAAACGCATTTCGTTGTTCACCAGCGTCTCCAACGGGCACCAGAGGCAGCAGCGGGTCTCCCTCGTGCCACTGAATATAACCTATAAAACAAGCAAAATGGACGGTATATTATTTGCAGTACTGAAATTGCGCTGGTAATCGGAGGGTCCCCGAGCGTTTAAGCGTAAATCGCGATTTTCTCGTAAATCGTGATTAATGTGGAACGCACATTTCAATAATCATGATTGACTGAACAGAAAATCTCGTTGAATGTATTAAACGAACTTGGTGAAACTGAGCCTTAGATCATAGAATATTTCGTGCTCCTGATACTTCATAATAATAAAATATTATGGATAATTTTCGGGTACACGTAGTTCGGAGTTTTCGGAATTGTCCATGCACTGCGTGACGTCGGAGCACGTTTAGATTAATGTTACAGTTTCATCTCTGAAGTTTTTCTTTGGTGTGAATGAGTCATGTTTACTTAATCACTTGATTTAAGTTTGAGAGCATGATAGTGTGTCTCTAGTTTAGTGTGAATGGATATGTGTGTTAATTGCGTATGAAATCACTGCATTTAGTCTTAAAAACCTCTCAATACCTTCTCTTCTCAATAAAGTACGTGTAGAGTATATCCCCTTTTCTTGGTTATAGGAACCCTTTGTATGTCATGGTGTAGTGAAACGAAAAGAGATTCCTGTACCTAGTTGACAACAATGCCTTTAAGAAATCTATTACGACGGTAATGGGCAGTGGCTGTATTAGTTATATATAATCCTGGATTGGTTAAACAAATGTATAAATATTGTTGTTGTAGATATAGTTTTCTCACAGATATTTTTTACATTTTTCTTCTTTCTTCCTCTTTATATCTGTAGCTCCATCTTATGATAATGTATTATTGTGCTCGACTCACAGAGAAAAGAGACTTTTTCTAAATATATCCTCATATGCTACTTGTGTATGGTTTTAGTAATGTTCAAGCTCGAAACTGCTGACGTTCTAAAGAGAATAAAATGTGATGCTTTGATTTAGTCAGTTCTTGTCTGTTGTTTGTAGCAAAGTGTTTAGTAAGAAAACTATGTAGTGAGTGAGTAGAATTCATTCATTAACGATTATTATCACACACGACGGCTAAAAGAGAACATAAGATGAGCCTAAATAATGAAATGATTTTTGTTTTACTCTATTTAATCATTTATGTCAGTAATTATCCCGGTGAAATCGATTCATCATCTCTTTATCTACATCGGGAAGATGCAATTTGTCTTTTTTATTGTAATTTATGCGTTCAAATAATAAAAGTAATGAAGAATGATGAAAATATGATCTAACAGATAAAGAAAGATGGCCCTCTTTACTGTTAACTTAACTTTTTCTATTATTTTACCTCTTCCCTTTTGGAAAGTTTGCAACATCTTGAAGCATTTTTTTCTGAGAATATTCATGATTCATAAGTAAATAATTAATCAAATGATATTATTTTAGAATTATTTGAATTTCCAAAATCAGTCAGGTCATCTATACATCTCGTTACATGTTAAAATTCAACGTTAATGTTATTGAATTTTTACTTATGTAACGTGCAATTTCCGGGACCCAATTTTTTTAACTGAAATAAAACTGATCAGATTCATATTATGAAATTTTTCGATAGCAAAATTTTGACGTAAATATCCGATTTAGGTGTCTCTAATACCAAAAAGTATACGATTCAGATTTCAAAAGTCTGTCCATCTGTGCGCAACGATTCGGAATTCACACAAAAAATTGATTGACCAATAAGACCAATATCCATGGTTACGATAATATTTTACCAGCCGAAATTAGATTTGTTGCAACTTTATTCATATTCTAACATATTAAGTGTTTTCATCCTTGCGTTATAAAGCGTATTTTTTATTACAAAACAAGTGCAATTAATACAAAACGTAAAAAAATAGTCGCAAGAATCTCAATAATTTAGTTTTTTGCTACATTTTTGCTCAACCACATTCCATGAAGATTTTAGCACTTGGAACACTTACAGTCGAGTTAAACTGGATGATTTAGGTATTTACGACCATAAATAAACAAATATTCTAAGAAATATCGTACATTAACTAGTATTCGTAACAGAAAACTTTTATTTCACTTGTTCAATGTGACAAATCGTGAAAAGAATCATCCATCTTACAGGTATGTATCAGAACAATTTTGAAAGGTCTGTTGACATAAATACTACGGTATGTTCTACCTAGTCATTGGTTATTGTAAACTAGTATTAGAGATCCGCTAAAATTAAGTTTGCAATATTTCATTCATTGCTATTTCGACTGATCGTTATCCTTTGCCCCGTAGAGATGATCCGGTATTCAAAGTAACAGAACCGTATATTTCAAACGTGGTTTGTCGTAATTATTTGCCTTTGGCGAGCATAAATTGAACTTCGTCGGTGAACTCCTGCCTTTGATATCTTTGAAGTAAACATTTCATATATTGTAATATCTCGGAGCCATCAGACACTTTGGTTCACATTCAGTTTGAAATATGAAGCAATTAGTCATTTGTTATTAGGGACCATTAAATCTAAACGAACGTCGCGGTGGCAATTAAAATGCTATGTAGCGCCGTGTTCGATTGTCGATTATCGGTATTCACATGTGCCGCACATTCGCTGGCTATTGTCGCGGCTCTGTCACATCTGTACATCGTGAATGNTGTCGATTATCGGTATTCACATGTGCCGCACATTCGCTGGCTATTGTCGCGGCTCTGTCACATCTGTACATCGTGAATGCTCCATTCTTCTTAGTCTGTCTAGTTAATATTTTATGTCATCGTTCTCTCTCTTGTCCATTTTTCATTAGAGAGCCTGTGTCTTAGTGATACTGTGTATCGATCGTAGATGATTAGATTTTTAATGACTTGTTATAAGTGCAGGCGCGCTTGCGCTGTCCCAATATACCCCGACTCTCTTTCTCTCTTTTTATCCCACTTCTCTTGGTAACGTTTTTCCCTTGTGCGTTATGAATGGAGGCGTTAATAAGTCAATGGCGTGTGTTAACGCCAGCACCCGCCGCAATTGAAACTGTTATTAAAACTTTTGCGGATTTCAATTATGTTTCGACCGACACAACCAGGACAGGGGATCAAATAGATTCCTAGTCTTACCAGAAAGGAGGGTATTTTACATGTACGGATACAGGGAAGGGAATATTACTTAACGAATTCAGATTTCTCTATAGTATTTTTGGGTGGTTTTCATTATCAAAGACTTGGTCACAAAAAAAGGAATGAAACGAATTATTCTAAGTATCTTTTATACCTCTTTCTAATATTGCTTTTATTATTATTATTAAGTGTCGTAATCAGTTACCTTTACACATAACGGATATTTACATGTTCGTTTACCATAGCTCCAAAAGGAATTTAAAACTTACTCAAATTCCCCTCTTTCAATGTTCAGTAGAGTCAACAAGTTCATTACGCTAACATTATTTTCACATTTTTTAACACAATTTTTCTAAAGTTCTCATATTACTATCATCAATTCAATGTTTGTACTGTTTCATTACAAACTGATATCATTAACCAGGAACCACCACACTTATTATTTGTTGTATCTTCTATTGCCTCGATTGAAACATCAGACATCTTCAGATTATTTTTAATAACTAAGTATCAACGTAAATAAGTTTATTTCTTGTGTGTGTTTTCTTTTACTAAAAGCATTTAAATGGTTTCGATTAATGTGTTTGACTAAAATTTATTTTAAATTATTTTTGGTAATATTTAATAAAAAATTCTCGCATTTATTTTTATTATAAATAAATAAAACTGCGACCACGTTAACTATAATAACAAATAAATTTAAAAAAATAATTGTTCCCAGTTATTGTTTCTTGTACTTTATTGAAGATCAACCTTTTTAGATTATCTGTTTTCTTAAATTTTCATCAGATATAATACTCAGTAACAAGTAGGGTTGACATATTTTCAAAAACAATATCACGACGCCAACGAGGATCCGAAAATTCGAACAAAGAAAGTAAAGACAGTGATGAAAGTTGGCCCTAGTTTCGATTGGCACAAGGGATGGAGAATGACGGCCCCGCTGTCCACAGGGCTGGCCCTGTGCGGCGTAGCGGCCGCCCCAGTCCCCGCCCCCGCATCTGCCCGTCGATGCCATCCGGCAGCCGCCACCGCTGTCCCCGCCGCCGGTAATGCCACTATCTTACTCTTGGTATGCTGTACTCCACCAATGTTTACTATAGGATCATGTGCTAGTCGGTCGGCAGCGTTTTCGGAATGAGGTACAAAGAAATTTTCCCCGCTCCCCTGTGGGCAAACCAGCTTCAACACGAGCTTTTGTCCGTATCCGATCATGAAAAATAGTCTCTAGACTTAAAATTGAAATGAAAAATATCGAAGGCCGTGCAACTAATTCAGTGGAAATAAACCTAAAATTGAAGATCTTTGAATGAAAACTCGCACATGCTTTTTGAAATACTTGTCTACTATCATATTCCGATTGAAATATATAGTACAACATTGTAAGTAGACTAAATGTTGTTTAACGCTCGCGACATTATGACAGCTGCATCTAGGCATCACCAAAAAGCAGCTCTCGAAGTAGTGTGAGCGTTAATCAACATTTAGTCTACTTATAAGTTCGTACTTAATATTTCAAATTAGAACAAGTTTCCAATTATATCAACAGTTTATACTTTACTTTCCAATAGAAGTGATAGACCACATTCTATTTATGAATTTTACATTTTTATTATATCTGACAAAACACATTTTTCTACAATATCACACTTCAAAAAAGTAGGTTCATGTTAATTTTAACGGAATTTCGAGAATTCTTGACATTTTTTACTTCAGATTACAGTCTACATACTATTTTTATGGATTATAAACGAACGAAAGCACTTGCCGCGGCTAATTCATCCTCAGAGGAGCTTGAGAATTTTTTACGAACCGACTGCTGACTTACCAACATTCAATCCAGTGGTATACATCGTTGCTGTACTCTCATGTCCGTCGGTAGGTACTCGATACACAAGAACAAAGCGTAATAAAACTTCCCCAGATCTGTCAAGTTGCTAAATTATGTTTGCTCTAGTGACATTTCTGCGCCAAATTATGCTTCCCTTTGAGAAGTTTCCCTTATTCCCGACCTACCGACGGCTGTGTGTAATCCATTTTCTTTCCTTAATTCTTTTGACGAAATTTCCTTACATTCGATATCGAAGTTACAGCGCTCTCGTTCGGTGGGATGATGAACTAAAGAATGATTAATTCTTTCAAGCTCACTTTCATGAAACTAAAAATAAGATGTTTATTTACTTCCTTCTTTGTTGTTGTTTTTTTCTTTTCAAATGCGTACGAATTCAGTATGAATCTTCAATCTGAAAACTATTTTGAGAAGATGTAAGATTTTTTTTTTTTTGTAAAAGTAATTTATATAGTAAATAAAATATTTTAAACAAATTTAAAGTAAAATAAAAAATAAAAACGACACGTAAAAGAAACTCACATATTTGAAGAACCGGTTTCGGCATTAGCCTTCGTCAGTCATGTTGATCATCAACGTCATTACGTGACTGACCAAAGTGGAAGTCGAAAGTGTTTCTTCAAATGTGTGAGTTTCTTCTGTGTGTTTTATTTTCTATTTTTCATTGACTTTAAAACTTTTTTAATTCACAGAACACAGTTGTGTCACTTTATTTTCAAGATATTTTAAGTTAAAAGTTAAGTTAAAAGTTATTTTCCCATTTTAGCGATTTTCTGTAAAATAGTCGAGGTTGATTATGCATTTTGAATTCCGCTGAGTTGAGAGCGTAGTAGAATACCTTATTTTCTTTCCCACTTATAAAATGGGTAGACTTATTAATGGATTAATTAATGGATTATGNTTGGTTTAACGAAAGTATTAAATTTATAATATCTCATTTCATTCGTATTTGAATTAAAGGAACAGAAAGGAAAATAATGGTTAACGTTTTCCCCAAAAAATTGAGCTTTCTTTAATTTTCTTGAATATATACCTGTCTTTCAATTTTTACGGAAGAATATAGTGGGTAATTCTAACAGTTCAAAATGGTGGGTAAAGGAAAAATCATTTTTTGAACAATTATCTTCGGGTCAAGTTCTTATAATGTCCTGAAAGTAATTTTTCATTCAACAAAACATAATTAATCTGAAAGTAATTTGTCACTAATCGAAAGAACATGCAAACTGTACCATAACTTACTATGAATTCAATTTTATGAATAGAAACAATGTTATGTTTGGAAAAACATTTTTTTGAGATATTTTCTTTTGAATTCGAAATGGAGGGTGTTTATTTCAAATATATCTCATTGCCTCAAATCGGCAATTTATCAACTGTTATCAAACTTTGTATACTATGTGCAGTATTGAAATTAAACAACTGAGGTTTACGCTGAAAGCAATGATTTTTTGCTGAATTATTTGTGTGTGAATATCCTAATTTGTATCCTGTTGTATCTAACTTGTGAGAAGTGATTGTGTATGAACGCCCGTGTGATTGTGTTATTTCTAGCTTTCATTACATAGTAAGAGATTATTCTTTCTCTTGAGAGTTTGGATAAGTGATTTCTAGTGTGATGGTCGAAAAGTGAAACTGTACATACGACGTACAAAAGTAGTTACGAATGGTGCGTGACTAGTGCTTGACAGTTAGACTGCTGTTGAATGTGACACCTGTGGTAGCCGTATGTCGTAGCAAGAGAGGGGAAGGAGTCCCTCTTATACCTGCAGCCATGGTATGTTTTCTTTCTCGCTGTAACATATGCTACTCTTCCCCTGAATGGGTCAGATAATAGCCACTAGCATCAGACTTGTTACTTAATCTAGTTAGTGTTGCTAGAGCCAGTAACGTGTTGTCTCAATAACGCCTAATTACCTTTATTGCTTGCGTTGCTTGAGCTTATAATATTAATACAATAGCATAAGCTATGTTCAACCTCAATTTTTGGAAGAATTTAACACTCTGTTGGTCCACGACACGTTCCTGGTGACTTGTATATATTGTAGATAGTGTTCATTCTTTGTGTATGAGCTGTATAAGCAGAGGAAATGTATCTTGGACAATGCAAAATATTTCTTTCAATACTCTCGATTTTAAATACTAGAATTGAACATGCAGTAAATGTTTGTAAAATTGAATTAGATGAATCAATGACGTAATTAATAATGCTCGGAACGCTTTATTTTACTACGAGTTTTTCACCAGTGTTAAGTCGAATTTCTAGTTCGTGTAAAGTAGAAGCGCCAAATTCCAACTTTACCTTTAGATTATTTGAGGATTATTGTTGCTGCTTCAATATTCAGATTCGGTTTTGTACGAACATATAAATCTCATTTATTATCCAGAGTATTATTTATAATACGTAAAATGTTGACTGATAACAGTAAAATTCAGAAATGTTAGTGAGATGAGTTGAAGTCTCTGTTAGTCTTTCCAAATCTGTCACATCCTACACATCCATTAATTGAAGCGTGAATACAATATCCCGCGTATCCCATGTTATAATGACGCGAATTAACGAAGCGGATGTGATCCATGCGTCTCCCCATCTGATAGACGAAACGTTGGTGCTGAATCGTATTGCAGAGGGTCACTTCCTACATGTCGGTTTCGTTTCTCGCCCGCGTCTGTCCCAATTAACCGAGAACCCAACCCTTCGCAGAAACGTGACCGTCCCAGACTAAAACGCGCGATCAGATATCGCGGCCTTTTTAGAAAACCATGTTGAGTTGGCGCGTTCTCCCCGCGAACACTTCTCGGATCTCATTTCATTACTCGCAATGATGTCATCGCGATCTGTTGTGTTTTAACGTGATTATTTTGCATTGACCACGACATTTCGGACAACTGTACGCTCTCATTTCATCATTTGTTTGAAACACTCGGGCGGAATTCAGATTTATGCCCGTGTGGGTAACACGTGCATGAAGGGAGGATCAGTTCGAACGACGGGGTTTAAGAGGGTGCATGTGTGTCGAAAATAATCCGTTGGTAGATTGGAAATGGATCATTAAATATTTGGGATGGAATACAACAGCCAGGGTTGTTTCATGCCGAGAACAGGGGTAACTCAAGTGGGGATGATATAGCACTAGATTTTGTTCATGTTTCAAAAAAAAGTGAAATCACAAAAAAGTCAGAAGTAAAAAAACGAAAAGAAATTTCGTTTAAAAACTCTTTGAAATTGGAGAGCGGAATAGTGCGATTTGAAGCGGAAACAGTGCGAAAACGGAAGTTGGAAGGGAAAGCGAGGTGTGAGCCAATGAGAGAAGATGGCGCATTGCACTCGGCACGAGGTGCCTGGCTTTGTCTCCAAGGGACTCTGAAGAAGACTGCTGCCAACTAGCGTGGGGCGAGTAGACCAAAAAAGTTAGCCACTCTTCTTTAATACAATATCTTTTTAATATATTATATATTAGTCAATTTTTGTGGACATCCATAGCACACATTTTTGTCTATAAATATTTTTTTTATTTTTATATTGATTAAATAGTGTCATAGTAGATTAGTGACATAGTCATTTCTAGTCTTGTCAAGCCATAGCTAATTTTTTTG
Source organism: Laupala kohalensis (assembly GCA_002313205.1). Taxonomy (NCBI): domain Eukaryota; kingdom Metazoa; phylum Arthropoda; class Insecta; order Orthoptera; family Trigonidiidae; genus Laupala; species Laupala kohalensis. The sequence goes on from NNCF01126301.1 coordinate 820,440, forward strand.
TAAACCATAGAGATTTCCATTATTAAAAAGTTATTTGTTTTTTAGGAGTTCTACTCGTAAATATACTAGCGTACGTTCGCAGTGTGGTATATATTACTTAACTGTAGAGCTGAAGATTTGTGGCATTTCCATTAGACAGAATCTAACGTAGGCTTTCTTAATACTAACGTTTGTTCTCCCTTCTTAGCTAACCAGTGATTGTGGGGAACGCATAATGTGGTGGAAATGTGGTGAAGATGATGTTGGCGTACATATTGCCGTTCTAATGCCTAGATTACTAGTTTGCAGATATTTTTTTTTATATTCTGGTGTTGTTTAGAAACTCTTAGACCATACTTTCTTTAGTGGCCTAACAATATTTACTGCAGCTGTTTTTTGGACTTAATATGCGTGTTTTCTTAAAGCTAGCTCCTCTTCTTTGATGTCTGTACTCATCTGCTGATTTAGTCCGTAGTTCTAGTGTAGAGGTTGTGTGTGAGAGCGTGTGAATCTTGAGTGAGTCTGCCACATCAACATCTCACAGTCACATCACTCACATGTAGTAGGTACCCACATAGCGTGACAGACGGCAGGATTTTGATATCTCGCAATTTATTTGATGTTAATGTTTTAGAAAAATCTCGTCACTTTTGAAGATACTCCTCTGTGTTTTCGGTTAACCTTTTCGTTATATCGTGTTGAAGATGGATGTGTGAAACGACTTTCGTGCTGTGACCTCTAAGTTGTACTTAATCTGTGTTGGTGTTTCGTAATCAACTGATCGAAAGTTTTATGAAATTGTATCTTGTGTATAATTCAACATTGTTTCATTTATATCAATACTAAGGACTACATGTTCTAAAACATGCAGGATTCCGAAACTCCAAATACTTGATTCTATCTACTTATGAATATGTGTAACGGTGTGGGTATTGAAAATTTCTTTCTTCATACATCACCGATCTTCAATTTGTGGTATCCATAGCATAAAATTTGCGTGTAACAAATATATTTGTTAACATTTGTCTACCCTTGCCCTCGGTCACGTCTTAGAAATGTGTATTAGCCAACGATTATATATGTTGGTAGTTTAATGGACAGTGATTTAGATAGTATCGATTTTAGGTTTACTAATATAGTAACTATTAGTGCATTTAGTTCCATAGAGAGCAATATCTTGTGTTGGTTTAGTGTGTGCTATTTATTGATGGATGTTGTTTGTGTAATTCTGGTATTTCTGCTTTTACTGTTTTATGAAAGATGAATTTTGAACAGAAAACTTGCTGCCTGTGTGTTACTGTTTCGGTCAGATGAGAGTAATATTTGACTGCTATGAAATATTTTTTCTCTCTTTGCAAATTGACTTGCACTACTGCTTGTGAGCGTGTATTTCTTGCAGCATTCATCATTACTGTAATTTAAATTGTTGTGTTACTTTGCATTTTTGATATTTAATCCCCCCTGCACATGACCATTTATTGTTCGTTCTCATACCAATGTGTTGTTTTTTACATATCCATATGCCTATGCATTTTGCATACCCCTCCGAATACCGTTACTGATTGTGCATCGGTTGTACAGAAAGTATTTCTAGATTCGACACAGTACTGGTCTCTTGTATATGCATGGGGCACACGTCCTCTCTTGCTCATGGACGCAGCAGCGAGTAGACATTGCCGTCCTGTGCACTGTAATTTTTTACTTCTGTAATTGACTTTCAATGATATGAACGAATCTTTCTGCATCCGCTTTAGTAGCATTAGGAGTACTGTGCGTTCGTCTGATTCGTTCGTTGCCAGATGAAGCAAACGTGTGAGTAAATGATTCCTGAATCGCCGATAAGCTACTGGAGCCTTATTGGGTTAGGGGAAATGATTCGTTTGGTCTGCGTGAGATTCGCTGATGGGTCGTGAGACTCAATGGGGTGCAAGTTGGGAGATAGGGGCGACCCTAGTGCTTTATCTTTCAGCGTTTCATTATCTTCCAGTTTCCAAGTACTATACCCCACTATGTTTCTCACTTGCACGGACGTTCATGATATGAATGATTAATATTTGTCGGTGTGGTGAGTTGAACCTTTGAGAAAAATAAACTAAAAGCCTTTTCATAATCAACGGATTATCTTATGTCTGAAATAGTGAGAATGCGTTTTTCAGTTACTAGATTGTAAAGTAAAATAGCGAAAATATAATAATTGGAATGCTGCGAGGCGTTTAGGAATTAAATGACCATAAATTGAGGTATAAATGAAGTGTAACAATTCGTACAATACGACACGTCTTAACCTCTTCTCCATTAACAAACGAAGATACAAATAAGCGTAATATACAAACAAATTTTCCGCTGTCTTAATTTATAATTGTTAGGCGTCATTTGCTTCACCTCGTACTCATATCACAATACATTAGCATTATATAGGCAATATCACTATATATTAGCAACTATATATGATTCTAGGGAAGTCACATCTTTTTATGCTCTCGATTTTTCTGCCTTCACATTTTGTCCCATGCTTTTTGTATTGCTTAGTAGTTAAACACATAATAAAACTATAGTAATATATATCAAAAGAGAGAAAGAAGGCAGAAAAACCGAGAGCATAAAAAGATGTGATTTCCTTAGAATCACATTTTATATATATAGCTACTATGTGCTCTTTATTCGACTGACCTTAACGTCATCAGATTTTCACTACTGATTTCATATTCCATTACAAACGTCTGCGGTAGCTTCGTTCCCTCCTTACCTCTCTCTTCACCTCGTGCGATCCGAGTCAACTCCGTTGGCGCGAAAATATAGGCGCGCCTGTGATGGATGTGCTGTGCCCGCTGGCACTGGCGGGGACGCGCCCGCTGGACTCATTCCCGCCTCCCCCCTGGAACCGCTACTCGTCCTGCCGTCCGAGCGTTCTGTGGAACGGCGGCGGCGGCAGCGTTGTGTAGGGTCCTCCCTACAGGCATCTGCCGTCATCCATCACTCGCCGCGGTCCCCGCCCTCTCACCTCCGGCCTCGCGAACACTCTCCCCTAACTGCCCCCCCCCCACTACTCGCTGTTCCTCTCCGCTGCGAGCGCTCTCTCGGGGACTTAAGGTTGATCATCATAGTAAAATATTTAGATAGTCAATTTTCACTGAAATTCTGTTACCTCTCATAAAAGAAATTAAACGAACGAATTTATTGTCATGTTGTTAGTAGGTCTTATATTAAAATGAGATCAGATTACATAAATTATGTATGATTCTAGGGAAGTCACATCTTTTTATGCTCTCGATTTTTCTGCCCTCACTTTTTGTCCCACGCTTTTTGTATTGCTTAGTAGTTAAAAACTTAATAAAAGTAATATTTGCCTTTGTAAATACGTTTTGATTTTATAATTAGTTGAAGAATTGTAATATAAGTACTTTGGGATCAAAACAAAGAAAGAATTTTGTTTCGTCAATAAGTTATAACAAAATTTTACAGTTCTCCCACGTACGTAGGTTCCGTAATATACAATTGCGTTGTTAGATGATGAATACTCCCTGGTTTTTAGATATCTATAATAACAAATCCGCGTGGGTGGTAGAGGTTAAATAGTAAATAGTCATTACTGAGATTAGCTTTTATTGATTTATGTCGTTTTCGCTTTTTAATTCTGTCATTATTAATGAAGTCTAAAGATGGGGGAACATGCTTTCAGATTTTTTATAGAATTCTGATATCGCTTTTATAGACCAATGTTGCTTTCTCATGCGTTCTCACCACGCCTAAATCACGAAACTATCATCGATATATCGAGATTCGTATTCAAACATTTCACAATTTTATTTTCAAATGTTCTATTTACGATTTTAAATTAATTGAGATAAATGAAGTGAACGACGTACACAGTAATATATCACACAGAAAAATAACTTTTCGATGTATTTTATCTATAGTTTTGAATAAATAAAAAATAGATGAATAAATAAATAGGGACACATCAACAAATTAATATTCATAACGTGAAATGTCCATTACGCTTTCATTGTGTTTTATATTTTTAATTACTTAATGCACGGCAGCATATGCAAATTATTCTTGAATAATGGGGCTAACAAAATAGAACATAAATTTTAAACATTAATATAATATTTAATCTGTGAAACATTTATAGACAAATGAACTTCTTCTTTTTTTTCTTTTTTTTTCTATTTTACTTAGATCTCAAAATAATTTTATTCCTTCATGACAAGTATTGTTAGACTTTGGTCATTAAAAAGTTGCGAATTATTTTCATCTAAAAGCAAAAAATATATAGTTTTATATAACTCAACAAATCACAATGTGTGTCATATTACGCAGTCTTTATGAACATAAATTGAGAGGCACGCTCATAAGATCAAGTCAAGTTCATCGATAAAGAGGACACACAATGTGTGCAAACCTACCACCCCTTTCGACGTTGAAAGCCTTCAATTTTATCTTTTTCTTCTGACTATCTATTCGTATTATATCTATCCCAAGCGAGTCGAAATACCCTTCAGATAAATTTTTATTTTCTTTCCCTTCCCCTCAAGAAATGGGGTTGTAGAAATAACTCGACCTCTAGGCGGCTTTACACTGAGGTTGAGGGAAGATACAATGGTGACATGAAGTGTGCAACAGACTATCGCAATTCGAGACACAACTTTGCGTAACGCGCTTTTAATCGTGTTCTTTATTTTATTTTTTTCGAAGATAATATACTTGTTGATATAATATTTATTAACGATTTGCATCAACCACTTATTGTAACAAAGAAAATGAATTGAATTTTTGAACAGGAAATAATCGCCCTGAAGTGTCATCGCATTTTATCTTTTACTTCACTGTACAAGAAAACCTGTCAATATAAAGATTTTAGAGAGTTATAGTCTTCATACAAATCGTTTATGTTTTACCTAATTAAGAAACGCCTCCTGAAATGATTAATACCCTTTTTGAGAAATTTCTTAGAAATATTTTATGTACTGGGATTTATGAGTACGAGTATTTCAGTTCGTTATGTTTATTTTTGAAGGGTTTAAATGGCATCGTTGTTCCTACAAGATAATTCATATTTACCCTATATTCACTACTTTCGTTTAATCTATTATTTTCAAATAAAATAATCATAAACCTAAGAATAAATTGGCTATTCTCGTATAGTTTTCTGCTTTAATAAGTGAGAGTATGACACGACTATTCATAAACCATAATTAGGAGCAAGAACCGTGACGACATGGGAAATGTGATGTGACTTACCGGAGATCCACTGTAACCGTTGAACAATGAGACTTGTCTTCCGCTCACGCCACTTGTTCGAGGCCAACTCTCTCGGGGAAGCACACTTTGACCCTTAGTTCCTTCTTTCGATGCATCAATCAGTTATAGCCCATTATCCGAAAGTAGTCGTAAAAATTATGAACGTTTAGTCATCTACAGTAAAAGTGGGTCGTTGTGCGAGCCATCCAGTTAAGTCTTAATAGTATTTGTAAATGGGAGATGTAGCGTGCTATTGAAACTTAGCTACTTGGAGCGATAGGAGGTGGAAGGTGGGTGGTAGGGCTTGTTGGACCGGTTAGCTGTGATAACCAACAACTTGGCCCTCGTGTAGGTGTTAGTAGGAGTTATTGATACTAGGAGATAGTAGAAGGCGGGTTCGCTTTTCTGTACATGAACTGGGACATTAATGTGATTTTTTCTCTGGCCCCGCCGGGAATTGAACCCGGAGTGAATTGGTGGTGAGCGAGTACGCTAACCCCTTAGCCACTTGACGGGCAAAGTCGTAATAGCATCGCCTGTAAGAAGCAACACATTGGTCGCGAGGTGTCTGGACTCCGTCCGTGCAACGGGTCGCGCAGGCAGCAAGGGGAGGTGGTGGGTTAGTGCGGAATGTGTGTGTATGTGTGTGTGTGTGTGCGCGCGCGCGCGTGAGAGCGTGTCAGTGTGCGTCTGAGGCGTGCGTGCGCTATCCGCGAACGTCGACCGCAGCTACTGACAGCACCGCCGTCTGCTTTGTTGCTTGCAGTGGACCTGACCAACGGTCAACTCACCCCCAACAATAACACACCCCTGCTGACACAAGCGCTCTCAGGTAATGCAACCCACCCCATGCGCGCGCCATTTCTCCGCTTTCTCGTGCTCACGCTGTGTAACCCTGTACCACTCTGTTCTTTTCTAGCTGTTTTCCTCTGTACCTATAGTTTGTAAAATATCGGATGGCGGCTGGCTACCTCTATCACTCTGTCCTCACTCCTTCGTTCCGAAGCGTCTCAACCCATTTTACTCCCTGACACACAAACTTTCCCTCTCACTAACATCCTTACCCTTCGTTGCTGGAATGATTCACTTACTGGATAATGCATATTGCAATTTTTTTTACCGTGGAAGTAAAAAAAGAAACTTATTTAATTTTGGATTCTGTATAAAATTCTGAGAAAAATGATACCGAACAATAAACAATTTCAAGCGTTCTATATATTGATGTTGCTGTGTAATCTTCTCAGTACAACGAACAGTGATTGCTTGAAAATGGTTGTTTGGTTTTCTCAAAATTAAACTAGATTTTTGTCTTTTACTTGCATGGTTAAAAAATAATATGCAATAAGAAGGTGAATCGTTCCGGAAGGAAGTAGCTAGCCACCTTCCGATATATTACAGATTATAGTGTATATTTTCGTTCCAATTTAAGAGTCCTTTCTATGTATGTGATTTTCTCTATTTTCGTGATCATTCTTACTTTCTGATCTATTTCTATTGCGCTGTTCTTCCCCTCTTCTTTTATTTTATCGTTCTTAACCTTCAATCAAATTCTGTTTATTTCCTAATGTATTACCCTAACCTCTTTAACCATTCATATTTCTTGCTGTGCCACTACATACCATTTTACTTTTGTTCCAAAAAATGAAGTATTAAGGTGTTCGTCAAAACAATTTAAAAATCTTGTTAAAATATCTGTTTTACCAAGTAAAATAACAGAAATCTATGCCGATGCTATAAAGTCAAGATAAATGTTAATTATTTTAGTCATGAAGATCCGGAAACTTATTATACTCGTGAAATGTTCTCACACTTCCTTTGAATGGCATTGCTGTTGGTTTTCCGGTTATGAATGATCTTTCCAAGAACACGGACGAAACTTCAATACTTCATTTTAATTTCATGTTTTATATTAGCTACTATTTCATATTTACTGTGTTTATGCATATTATTATTGTTTTAAAGTCTTGTGTGGAGTGTGAGGCAGAGAATTCGTTTTTGTTTGTGATTTGTAGGTCTATTTTCTAGATACCGTACAATTAATGAGTATAATTGTTAATGACATGACCTTATACTAGTTAAAAACTACGTATCACTCTTGAGAATAAATTGTTGACGAAGAACATATCCTGTTTGAAATTTCGTGGGGACCGTAATGTGGAAAGTATGCTTCGTGTTTTGGATAAAGATTTACAAAATTGAGCTTCCTCATTTATTGCCTTAATTATAATAATTTTTACCTAATAATTTTCTTACGTTCGTATCTCAGCAATCAATCAATATTTTTAAAATGTCACATCATTACTTATACGATTATCTCTGTCCTCACTCCAGGTTAAAGTGAATTATATGCTAAGGTAAGTAGTAATTTCAAACGGTGTGGAACTTTCTAGAATATAATTATTATTTACAAGTAAATATTCTGAGAAATGTTGACGAAAAGGAATGGAAAATGACATTGGTCAAAATGCAACAAGAAACAGCTACAATTAGCGCAATTAATCAATGAAATTTCTCAATTCGACAAACTGTTTATTTGTTTGAAAATTCAGTTGAACGATAATTAGATATGATGCAACGTCCATGTGTATTCGTAATGCGTCGACCCTTTGGATAAAACATTAATTTTGAATCTCTTCTATCCGCTTGGATTGAGCCAGATTTTGACAAATGTGAAATATTAAACACACAACAAATGTCTGAATTATAATTTATCCTTTAAAAATCACTGGATCCTTTGTAAAGTGTATTATTTAATATCACGTTATAATAAATAAGACTTAAGGGATAAGCCTCTGCTAAAAAACATAGATTAGAGTTCAACAAAATGCGCAAATATCTGCTTCCCCGACTGTTGTAAAGCCTCGGCCAATTATCGCTAAATTATTTATTACCCCGCACACTGTGAAAGCGCGGATGTGAGTTAATATTTTACACAGCAAGATTAAACAGCTCTCTAATTATGTATTTGTCAGCTTCGCCAATGGGAGAATAAATAATTATAAATCATGAGATAGCTTCAAAACGCGACGACATTAGTGGTTATTGTTTGTCTACAGATTCGTGATGTTTTTTTTTGTTTTGTTTTTAATTTTAGCGACTGCACTGCATTTTCCCTTTTATCTTTTCCGTGTAAACAAACCTCAAATCCGTTGCGCATTGTGTTTGTTCGGAAGAGAAAAAATTTATTTAGCATAGAGCATTCCCTTAGGTCAAGGGATTCATATCAATCATCGATAAACAATTATTCGTACTATGACGATTATTTCAATGAGCTAAATTCAATTCGAAAACGGATTATTTTAATGGAGCAAATAAAAATATGAATCTCCATTAATTCATAACTTTACAATAGAGAGAGAGAGAGAGAATCCATGGTTAACAGGTCTATCTTCACAGCGCGTTCTCTAATCACCACTGTACAAGAAAAACGCAGCCAATTCCAGAACTGAAGAGATCTCTTTTTTTTCAACCTATTACAATGCTATCCTTGCACACTCTGTATAATTGCAAAGTTGTTGTTGTTGTTGTTGTTTTTTTTTTTTTTTTTTTTTTTTTTTTTTTTTTTTTTTTTTTTTTTTTTTTTTTTTTTTTTTTTTTTTTTTTNTGCGGTTTAGCAATCTGTACGCATAATTAACTGACCAATCAAAATACTTCTATGCATATTTTCAAAACTTCTAATATTATGAAACTGGAAGTGGAACGCTGTGTATAAATGAAGTCTGTATGAGTTGTCCAAAAATTCCCAATGTATTCAAAATCAAATCTCAAGTTTTGTTTCGATGTATCAATTTGTTAGTGAGTTATCGGGAGAACAAAATTCTTAACATACACATTGGACATCATTTCCAAAATTTGAAAATAGACTGTCCTGGAACCAATTCGCAAAGATCCAAAAATATTTCAAACATTTTTTAGACCGATTAAAATATTTTTCTTACACACTCTGTGGAATTGGAAAGTAAGAAAAAAACGCAGTTAAAAAGAAAAAAAAACTGATGATATATAAAACAGGAGAAATAATATTAAGTTGATTTTGTGATGTTACTCCTTGATTAGGTACGTTTGCGTTTCTTTCACAAAAACTAACGTGTTAATATCCATATTCCCTTCTGTAATGAAGTTTGCACTAGAGCATAAACCGTAGTGGAGTATTAGAGGACGTAGAGATATCAAGTGGCTACAGAAACGCTGGGTATGATAGCGGACGTATGTTTTATTACGGGTCATCCTGCTTTCCTGTGAAAAAGTTCCCTGCCGTCATGAACAATGACAGGTTGTGAGGTCAGAGAGAGGCAGAAGTGTGAAGGTGCAGGAACGAGTGCAAATGAGGGACGACTTTGTAATCCGCTACTCTTTGACTCTGTGGTAGCGGGAACTGCTCTCAACCCACTTCCATCCAGACGAGATGTAGCTAATTCAACTCCACAAATGTGTCTGTATTCATCTCTTCTACATTACATTTTCCGGTTTGGAATAAAAGCCCGTAATTCCATATTCTTCTTTTCATTGAATATGACTTCTTAATGGGGCACTTCCTATTTAAAATCTCAGTATCTACCAAATTTTATTTTTATTTGCCACGCATTTTCTAGGAATTTGATCCTCCTACAGAAATTAGATAGAACCACTCTTGCAGTCAATTTATGTGACTTCTTTTTTGTGTGAACTAGAGTTGCTTTTCTTGGGACATTCTATCATCGTTTGATTAGCAAGTTGATGTCAATATGAACATTTGAAATATTTTTGCTGATCGTATTATTCTGCTAATTGGGAATTTACTGCTTATTCCTCTACTTCAGAGCTTCTTTCACCCATATTTCTCAGCTGATTCTCGAATTATATTTTTCAATTGACATGAAGATGAAACTTCATTCTGAATTTCCATTCATTGTAATTTATTGCTTCTTTGAGTTTATCAATTTCTACAAAGTGTGTATTTATATAGTCCAATCCCAAATTGAAAACGCTGCAATAATCGGTTCTATCTCTTGTGCTTTATTCATCCTTTTCCTCTTAGAAGCAAATTTTTAAGCCGAAAATTTTCACGGCAGTTATAATATATACTATAAATGGTCTAAAAAATATTATTAAAACGATCCGTTGTTAATAAAACTCACCACCTCAATGTTTCAGATCGCTAGTGACTTTCTTAAGGTTTCTCTTTGCATTTGTCAACATCATGTATATTAACTCGCAAACGTCTCATATAATTATAGTATCTTTTCTGCATAATTGGACGGAGTAAATCACTAATGAAGTACAAGATTTCATATTTATTCATCTTTCACGTCTTTTTTACTTCTGAGATTACGGCATTTAAAAATTACATTAAGAAAAGAAACTACTTGACTCATTTATTTTAAAAGAATGTTACTTGACTACTTGTGTCCTGATAATTGACAACTCTAACGCGTCTGACCATGCTAATGTGAACAATATTCTTGGGGAATTGTACATTAATTATGTTAGTCCAATTGCGCATTGTCATATACTATTCATAACTGTTTTGATGTCCTTTTTACTTTATTAAAAGTGAAATGAAATCGATTAGAACTTGCCTCCAACTTGCAGATGGAGAAAATAGTATCTGACGTGTTGTTAATGAGGTAAATGAAATAGTCTTGCTAAATAATAGTAAACACTCATATTATAGTTCAGAATGTTAGTTTCATTCAATTTCCCTTGTTATTAAATAGTACGGATTTATCTAGTTTTCTCTATTTCATTGTTTATCATTTAGTTCCTGTGGAAAAAAATCAAGGCAGAGATCATCACTTTTTTTGTGGTTAATGAGCTGTTCTCTAAAGTAAACGTATTTATACGTATTTCTGTGCTGCGTTGACGGATTGGTGTCATTAGGGCATAGCTAAGGATACGCGTGTGAATGATAGCGTACATAAACCTCCATGAATACTCGAGATAACGCTTGGTTATCACCAACTGATGGCGATGCATGAGACGGGACGCTTAGATTGTGAGATGAATTAAACTCGCCGTAATCCATTAGTGTATGATGACGTAATCAGTAAGGTACATCATCAAGTGTCACTCGTAGTCACAGCGTATCACTATATTAATGGATGAATTGACTGTCTTATATTTGGTTTATTTTTCGTCAAGTTTGAGAACGTTTAAGACAAGCAATGTGAATAATACTTATATTTGTATCATTGCAGTAAAACTTACCCATTTCTTAACATAATGTCAAAATAGTTACAACATTATGTTCAAGTTGAACAAGTGGCCATCTTACTCTGTAGTGATTAAATCGTTCGCATTGTTGTCCCTACATATGTAATTATTTCTAATGTTTAGCTCGTGTATGCTTGATACGATTTTATTCCAAGTACAATGGGTGAAAGAAGTGACAAATAATGATTACAAATAGTGCTGATTTTTGTAGTGTCAACAGTTGACACGACTACTGGACACAAATATTATGTTTATAAAATTTTTGATACAATTTTTCGTTCTTAAACAGAGTTCCATAATATATTTTAACTCGAGGTGTTCAATTAAGACAAAGGAGTCGTTTTCATTTCTCATAATATTTGTACCTGAATCGATGCCTATATCACACTGAAGGAACATTTTAATTCATTTCAAGTTCCTTTTGTTATCACAATTTACAAGTAATCCACATAAAAATCATCATACTTACCAACAAGAGTGTCGCAAAAATGTTGATTATTTGGTTTGATTCATAATCCCAAGAAATCGTCCAATATTTCCGCGTGTCAATGAGAACACAATACAGTAATTCGGAGGATTAATTTCGACGAAACCGTGTGTTTATCAGAACGGAATTTGATTCAAGTTTTTCAGGGATATGGCAAATCTCGCTCGTAGCAGGGGAACACATCCCTCAAACAAGAAGCGAAGTTGCGTAGAGGAGGGAGCACCAGCCACCGCGCGCGCGCTATCTGCGTGATAAATGGCCGCGATAGCGCTCGGACATATCTGACACCCCTTCTCTCTCCGCGGCCTTTGTGCTACCATTAATGTATACATTGGGCGCGTTATGAAGTTTTTATGGGCTGTTTTTGCCACGGCCACGCTACGTAGCAGTGGCGGTGGGTGCACTTGTATAGAAAAAGATTAATTTTGTGGAATTAATGGGTGCTCTTGGTTCCTGAAGGCCATTGTGCCCGCACCACACGCCGCGTGCGCGCGCCCGCCCGCTCACGTACGAGCGTGGCGCGTCCCTCCACGCGAGAGGAGTTTGTTTTATTCCAGCAACGCGTGCCGCCGTCGCCTCAGCTGGAGGGGGATGGAGGGATAGCACCCTTAAGAGAAACTCTCCGAGGGATTGGGTTGGCAACGGATTTACTGGCAGTGTTTTACTAAGGCTCTACAAATGGGAGATGCCGTCATTTGTAGTGCGATGGGGTTTTGGACAAGTATATCTTTAAGAGTATGAGTTTGTTTGTTATTGAGCGTCCCATGTAAAAACTGTTTTTGCAAAGCGGCAACCTGTAATTAAATATAGTCTTTCATCTCCTGCTCTATGTTATTGGTCAAAACGTGGAATAGTAAAAAGCAAATTATTGTAAGAAAGTTTTCTTTTAACTATAAGAATGTAACACAGTATTATATTTCTCTTTGGTAGGTATATTAAGTGAATCTATAACGGTCGATTAAACTAAACTTCTTCGAATGTTAATACACATCTGACAAGTTTCAAAAATAAAGTGAACGGTTGGGAGGATGAGGATGATTAGGATGACATTTGGACATGATTAGCTGCACGGATAATGACTGTAAGTGATGTTGTTTTTGAAACTGACTTTTTGAATGACTTCGTCTCATTGTTAAAAATGGTTCAGATATATATGTTTCAAAGACCGTTCTTCTGTGACTTTTGGAATAGTAAACTCAGATATACTCAACTATTACAATTATCTTGTTATTTTAAATTGGAGGAATAAAGCCCAGCGTAAAAACTCGAGGTCCATTATCTCCAAACTTACAAAATGTTAGTTAACACTTTCATCCACTCAGGTATTCAGTTGTTGGATGAGTTCCAATAAAATTTTGAAAATTTGAAAACAAATATGTGTCACAGGATTCATAAGTCTCTGGTTTCTTCCAGTTCCCATGAAGAAAACTGATATAATGATTTTGATGCTTCTCATAGCTAATCTGTGTTAATAACGTTACAAAATACTTATATCTATTTGTTGCTCTTGTAAGTTTCATATGCACTTGATTCATTGCTGCGCAGATGATTAAAAGGAGTGGAAGAGATAAAAAATGTTTTATTGAAATACTATGTTTTATAGGTCATGATTTAGGAAACCCTTTACCAATTAAGTAAACTAGTTCTTTCATTATTGTCAGCGACTTGATATCATTTCGTGTGTATAACCTTTTCCGAAGTACAGGCTATAGTTATATGTGTATTTTTAAAGCTATAATTATTATTTACAGCAATCGAATTGTGGATATTGTATAAATAGTGAATGTTATACATGTTTAAAAATTATCGTATAAAAAATTCACATTAAAATACTTGGAATACGCTTAGAATACAATCTTATCGTACAAATCATATTTGTTTTCTATCCACTAACGGGAGATGATGTTGAGTGAAGCTACTTTCAGTAACTAATTTGGTATTCCACTTGTTGAAAGATAAGACGAAGAATATCGTTGGTCATGTCTGTTCCGTTACAATATATGTGTATAAGAAACTGCATTAGTAGACGTTTAGTGGTAAGATTCCATTTTCTCGTGTCCTTACAGTGCGCTCTCTGTTGCAGTGATGAACAACTACCAAGCGGCGGCGGCAGCGGCGGCTCAGGGCTTCGGTCCGCCCGCCAGCCCGCACGCGGCGGCGGCGGC
>NNCF01126301.1:834720-857038 GCA_002313205.1 Laupala kohalensis
GCCGCCGCCGCCGCCTCGGCAGCCGCCGCCTCCGCCAGCCCGGCGAGCCCCGCCGTCTACGTGTACCCGCAGCAGCTGCCCGTGTACAGCTCGCTGCGGCCGGGACAGATCCACGCCACCTACTAAGCGGCGTCTTTGGTCCCCCCGCCCCGCGACCGTGCCCGCCCCGTCGGGATCACCTACGACCGGCGTCGCCGTCTCCCCTGCTTTCCGAATCGCTCTCGACCCGGAAGATCACTTGCGATTGTCTGTCGGGATTCCATTTAACCACTTCTCGAGCTTCATTTCCACGTGACTTTTTACTTTCCTTGGCCGGCCTCTGGCTACATTTAGAATGTCACAACTCGGGATGATCCAAAGGCACGGCGATCGCAAAGAGAGATTCCGACTAAGAGAGTTCTGAAAATTTGTTTGTTGTCCCCCGGCGGAGCGGCGGCGCCGGCCGAACGGCGGGCGGGGGTGGGCGCTGACGCTTGTTGTGTGGTGCGCAGATGGCGGCGCAGTCTCCCGCGCCCCCGCCGCCGGGTCTCGCCCGCTGGCTCCCCGCCGCTTCGCTTGTCCTTTTCGATTAAGCAAACGCTCGCTGTCTGGATGTCTGTTGTCTGTCTGTGTAAAGTATTAGCTCTTAAGGTTTGCGCTCGACGGCGTGTAACGTACCCCTGTTGGCTTGAGAAATGAGATGTATTGTGCATGCTGTACATATATAATTATTTGTAAATAGCGTTGTTTATCATTGTGTGTGAGGATGTGTGACACATTGTCGCGTCTCTGGGATGGAGTTGACGCCATTTGTGTGTTTACTGGTCCATCCGTAAAAAAGAATTTTTGAAATATTCGTGTCAGTAGTTGAACGTCTAAGGTTGTGCTGCTCCATTCTAGAGGTGCGATGCGTTTTCATCCTCGATTTAATGTTTGTTGCAACAGGTTTACGCCACCCCTAGTCACCCCTCTTTCGATGCCTCTCAGATGGAACCATTCATTTCAGTTTCGGAAACGATTGACTTAATATATTGAACACTTTTTGGAACAAAAATTCCATCTCATTGAGAGAATGTCCCAAAACAAAACCCTGTTTCATTGTATCAGTTCTCAGAGATAGCACCAGATTATGTAACCAGACGTCAGAATGAATCTTTTATTTAAAACACTAACTTTTTCAATATTATTTCAGTGATATATTTTTCAGTTCCTGCAAAGAATCATATATTTAATCGGTGGAGTATAATAAGGAATTCAATATTGTTTTACACTTTTTATCATTTTTTTATGTTTCCGAAGAAGATAATCATGAGGGATTAAAGTGTGGTAGCGAAACTTAGTTGCAAGATAACTTCAACTAAATGCGCGCACAACAGGACGGAGTGGTCCTCTTTCATCACTCTAGCAAAGCAACTCGATCTTTTAAATCAGAATTTTCAGAATTTTAATTTTTTCTTCTGTCTAATCTGTACTCCTTTTGGAACTAAATATTAGGTAAAATTTTCTCGTGTGATTATAATTATACCCGACTTGCAAAATATTCTTTGAAAATTTATCTAATTGTTAGTCTCGATCGAGCAACTTTGATTTAGGGACGAACGTCGACCCGTTCCATCTGTGCGAAACGCGCGTCGGAGTGCGTGCACAGGTACATGCTTGTACTCTTGTACGTGCTTCGACGTGCATCAGCGACCGGGCGCCAAACACTGTCTCTGTTCCTGCGTGTATGTGTGTGTTACCCAAGCTGAAGACAGAACTCGGGGCCAGGGTTTGTGTTTGTCCAAATATCTTTCGAATATCCCCAAACCCATACACGGAGCGCGACCGAATCACAAGACCGATTCTCTCCAAGGGCACCGTCAGGTGCTCCANCAAATATCTTTCGAATATCCCCAAACCCATACACGGAGCGCGACCGAATCACAAGACCGATTCTCTCCAAGGGCACCGTCAGGTGCTCCATTCCTCTCCCATGAATGCAACACTATCTTACGACTACACTACTGTCCACAACGTTCCGAGGAGGAAGGAACGGTGACGAAATATGTAAAGAGGTGTCGGAAAGGAGACGTTACCACGAGGCACTGATGTGCGCCGATGAAAGGCAAAGCGGGGAAATATGCGTACTGGAATATTTGGTGCCCTTCTATTAACAAGCTGTCATCCCTCTTAGAAGAAAACATAATTTTTGTTCATTCGCCTATCTAAGAACCGAGTCACTGTTGATTTATGATAATGATAATGGCGTCAACGGTACTCGTTTAAGTCCTGAAATATAATCGCCAAATACATGTATTTTATCTATATTCTTGTCTAAGGGAGCTGATATAATATGGTATTTACAAAGTGAATGTATACTTTTATCATTCAAGATTACCAATACAATTTTTTTTACGTTTTTAGTGAGGATGAAGGCGTTAAATTTGTTTGATGTTAATGGACAATCCTTAGAAGAACCATTTCCTTCTTAAATATACACCACTTCCACACATATATGTGCGCAGTGTATACATCCTTAAAGTCCAAAACGTGTAACCAGTTTTTGAAGAAAAAAATAATTTAATCTTGGTTTATTTCGTAAAATGATTTCGGAGTATTTTTCTACAAGTGTGACCCATCAGACCAACGAGTAATAGCTGTAATAGCATATAAGAAATATCATTTGAAATTATATATTATTGATGAATTGATATTTAACCCAAATAACATTCACCCTCATAATTTTATTAAGTTGAATAACTTAAGAAACACACAAAAAAGCCTCAAGATATTTTTAAATTCAAAACGTAATACTGGATCGGTGAAGTTTACGATGTCCATGATCCACCTCCCCAGACATTTCCTCTGGTAGCGTTCCGTGGTGGGCGAAGGATAAGGTTGGGCGCATAGCAGGGACGGGGCCAAGGCGCTTACGGAGGCGGGCGCGTGGCGGAAGGGCCGTGGAGGGCTGTCAGGGCTAGCGGGGCACGCAGGGCGTCCCGGGCAGCAGGCCAGGGTATCGTCAATCTTTTACTATTTTCACAGGGCCCCCTAATCCCGGCAGCTTTCACTAATGGCTACCATTGAGGCCGGTAACGTGCCACGACACTGTACAGGTAGGCCTGCCCAACTGCTCTAGCCTTCAGTAGTGTTATTTTCTTTTACTTCTCATTGGACAGCAATTTTTTTACACCCTGTAGGTTTCTTATGACAGCTGCAGTGCGCACTACTTTTTTTTGTATTTGGCAGCACTGATCGTTTGAGCTCTGAAGAGCCCCGACGTATCCCCAAAATTGTGTGTTAAAGAACGCCACGACTGCACCGTTATAAGTCATCTACCTCTTAATTTGTATCAATTATAACCTTTGTTGTCTTTAATTTATATTTATTTCTTTATTTATTTTATCACCATTTATCATTGCATGTTTGCAAAATTTATTTACTTATTGGCAAGAAGTATTAACCAACTAGTCCATTTAACCGCATGCCTCTGTAAATGTACATTGTACTCCCGATGCTTTCCAATCACATCGGTGTGTTCTGTGTTGAACCTCTCACGTGTTTGCATTGGAATCCAGATTTCACTAAATTATTTACTCACAATTGTTTGATTCCTTTTTGGACTAAGTTGGGTGATTACTTTTCTCAAATTAAATCAAAATTCAGTTGTAATTATCAAGTAAAAGTTTTTCTAAAAAGTTAAAAAAAATAATTATTGAGCTTATTGGTTTTTTGGAAAAATTAGGATTGCCCAAAATTTCAAACAATTATTTATATTTTTGTTTCGTTTTTTTTTCTTTTGGGTTGTAGTGATATCTTTTTTGAAACACTCCACTCGTACATCTCTACATCCAGCGCCACAAAAAAAAATCGCGATTCTTTCCTTCCTCGAATAGTCGGTGGGGGTGCCGATGCTCCTTGTGTTGGGGTGGGGCAGTTGTGGGGGGGATTGGTCCAGTGCAAGCACTCCTCTGCCTCCTCGTCCTCGATCCCGCCTCCTAGCGCACGAGTCCGCGTGACTTCGCTCACGCGGCCACCGTTCGGTTGCTGTTACCAGGTTTCGGAACTCTGTGGAAACTCAGGTTGAACGCTGATGGCTGAGCGACGATTCAAAACCCGCAATCTTCTGTTTTCCTCTCTGCAGCTGATCGCCTCTGCTGGCGTACAGCCCAAGCAGACGAGTTTGGATTCAAACACACATATACACGATTGACGAATTATATGGACAAAGTATATAACAATATATAATATAATAAATATATAATACTAATAAATATTAAAATAATTATATATGTGACCTGCCCTTCACATTGGAGGCAAAAAGAAGATTTGGAAAGAAAAAATAAGAAAAGCAAAATAAACAAATGCATATTCTTTCCGCCGGATGGTTGTTGTGACATTTTAAATGTGTGTACACATTCTTTCAGTTTCGCCTTCTGATTATTTTAGGGGACATAATGAAATGAATTATCTGGTGTTATATTTTTTTAATGCAAGACGTACTGCTACTCTGAGTACTACTCCAATCTGTAACTGCTATTTCTGTCTTACATATATATAATAATATTCCAAATGCAAAAAGCGAAATCACTTCGTCCTGGAGCGTGCCGCCGCGGGCAGGCAGGCAGGCAGGCGGCTGTGTGGCCACGTGCCCGTCCACGTGCGCGGCGGCCGCCTCCCACCACCGCTGCCACCACCTTTCACCAACACCACCATCACCTTCTTCTAAACTTCGACACTTCGATGGAGAACGAGTTGAAAAAGAGAAAAAAATAGTATTCCCATCTTCGCTACAGCTCCTATTTGTAATCCTGGCGGAAAAATTAAAACATTTATCATTATAATTATTGCTATTACTAATAACTACTCTGAATATTGATCAACATACTAATAATGAACTCTCAGTTATTTGGTGTGTTCGTTGACGTGAAGAAATTGTTGACCTCTCCTCAACGTCATTATATAAATCATAATAATAACAAAAAACAATATACTTAAGACAAGTTATCTATACTCTAGACATATACACGCATATTATTATACATAATTATTATAATAACGGTATACATAATATATAAAACAAATTATGCATATGCTCTTGGAGGGTAAATTTTTTAACTGTATACAGATTCTGTTGCAAATTATTTTTAAGTGTGAGTGAATGCAGCTTTAAGATTTGTCTTCTGCCATAATAGAAATGCCAAGCCGATGTCTGTTTGCATTCGTCCAATTTGTTAATTGCCCGTAGAAAGATGAAACAAAATGATTATTTGGGGCGCGTGTCGGGCTGAGGCGAGTCCGCCGCACTCGTGCGCGCCCATTGCATCCGTCTGCGACGCCTTCGGAGCGTCTCTTGTTCACCCCCCCCCTCCACTTCGAATGGTATTTTTGTTCCCTGAGATTCAAAATCGGCAACCAGATTGACGCCTGTTTTATTTACTAACACGAAGGACAAGAAGTTTATGGAGAAAGATGTGTGGGATAAAACACCTTCTAAGATCAGCTGAAACAATATTATATATATTTTACATTTGTATACATATATACACACATCTATATTTTAATTCTTTTAACTTTTATGCATTTGTATATATAATAAAATAATTATTGATGTTTTAATATGTAATACATTGTGGTGCCCTCTAGAATTAATTGGGCTAAAGGGCGCGCATTAATGAAAAAAAATTACCAAGCCGCCACAAGCAAAACAATTGTACGTGAAAATGCTCTGTAAATATATATAAAATGCAAGATGCAAAGCAACAAACAATTCTAGTTGTAGACTCTGTAGCTTATATAGCTTCATAAATTACCTTTAGATGTATTGGATTAGGACGTAGTTAACTGTTTAGCTAGTTAGGACAACACACATACATGGATGTCCATGTTTGTTTTTCCTTATGGGAAAAAGGCGACAAGGAAATATAACAGAATAATATGAACTTTAAAGCAAAGATATTTTGAGCAGAAAAAAATGTGGTGTCGTTGGCAACACTGGCTCTTAAGTGAAGCTGCCTCGGCCAGGAACAAGATGCACAGCACTCGATAAACCAAACGACAAACATTCGCTTCTATTCATTTAGTGTTCCATGGATCACGGCAAACGTTGCTCTACTTAACTTCTTTTTTTTTTTAATTTGTTTATTTGGACTATTTCATTTTTTACAGTAATTATTCATCAAAGATACTTGTTGGCTCGTTCGAAACGAGTTTATATGTGTGTGTGTCGTTTGATTTGCTGTAGCTTTTGTTTCGCGTGTTTTCAACGTCAATTGTTAAGACACGAAAGCAGAGAGGAGAGAAACGGGCGAGTTGCGTGCTGTTCGCGCCTCCCGCCACCGAGGAAAGAAGGGCCCCTGAGCGTTGTCAATTCTCTTCTTGAGCCCTTCCGCCGCTATCCTTCCACCCCCCCACCGTGCCGCATCGTGTCCAGCCTCGAACCCCACACGCTGCCGCAGTACCACGGGACGTCCATCCATACTCTAGACTGGTTTGAACATAATTTTCCTATTATTTGGCATATAAAGCATTACTTACTTTAGTATCATTATTCGCATATCACTATGTCAAAAATATTTAATTGTTGCTTTCCCTTATTATTAAGTCATCTTTTCATTAGCAGTGAAGACACTCAACACCACAAATGTAAAATAATCTGATTTTGTTTTCGTATTTCAATGCCTCAGAATCCATTAGTCGCTGCAAAAATGTTAAATCGATGTATTTCGTGTGTTAAGCGCCACTCTGGTCCCCACTCTCAGTATTAGACATATCCCCCGTCGCCTTCTAATTTTTCACCGCCGCCGTTTTGTCATCCAGCGGATCCCATGAGCTCGCGGCGGCGCTATGTTCCTCGAGGCGCGGGGGGCGTATGTCGAAAGACACGCGTGGTCATTGCTAGTCACGTTGCGACCATCGCTCCAGCTGCTTGCAGCTCTCTTTCGCCCGCGCGAGTCTTTCAGTTGTCGCGTGGTGGATGTCGGAAGGTGTCGGGACGTCGCGGCTGGACACGAGTGCGCTGGCCCTCACTTGGTTGATGGACAAGATATTATTAATTTGATCGACTAGAAATCCTATAATGTATTTGTATCTTAATTCCTAGGAAGCTCTCCAAGGGACTCCGAACTTGTGTTATGTAACTTAATATTTTGTTACCGAAATACAACGGCTGAACATTTTATCAGTACAAAACTAGTAGATTGTTCATAAAGGCGGTTGGCCTAGTGTCTGTGTTTTGTTTGAAACTGTAGTTCATGGCGATTTTAGTAATCAATTTGAAGAGAACTTTCAAGAGAATACAAGTAGAAGAAAAGAGTCGGTAGCTAAAGAAATTATATCTATATATTATATATAAAATATTATATTTACAATGATAAATAATGAAGTGTCCTACGATAATCATGAAGTATGTTAGTTTATATAATCTAATATTTTGAGAGACGATAGAGTTCTCCCTGTCGTTGGTATTGTTTCTGTTGTTCATTTTTAAGAGTTGTTCTTTTGTTGTATTTAAATAATGTGTAAGTTACAGTTTGTATTTACTTGAAGGGAACTCCTAGAAAGTAGAGAAATGTTTCAGAGTTTTGGTACTATATTGTCATTGAGTGATCAAAAGTTTTACTATTCTGTTTTAAAGAACAGCAATAGAAAATGATAACTAATTAAATCCATTTAATACGGCAAATCAGGGAATAAAGAATTTTAAAATATTTGCGCTTGTATGGCGCGTGTAAAATATGTTTTCTTTTCTTTGAAATATTCCTGCAATTATTTCTTTCCAACATAGACATCTTTGTATGGTTAGAAAAAGTAACTATGAATGTTTTTGTAAAAGATTTTCTCAAGACAACTTGGCCGTGTGGTGAATATTTTGTATTTCAAGAGTAAAGTAATTTCTAAATATTTAGTCTAATACCTTCTTAATGTTCCTTTTTGAAATAAAAGTGAAATCCAATAATTTTTGTTGGTAGCCATGTTGTATTCGGTAGGCATCTCACAGAGCAATACAGTGCTGGCCGCAGCCAAGCCACAGCACTCTCATATAAATGCTGTCTCTTATACANACCGAGAAATTGTTAAAAATAAGGAAAATTAAATATGCAAAATGAAGCCTGTATGAAGGAATATTTCTTTGAAGAGAGCTAGAGAATACTATTGTGGTTGGTAAAGATGACGTGTTATTATAAATAATATGTAGAAGACATTTTTAAAAAATGAAAATAAAATCCAAATGATGATCGCTTCACTGAACACTATACACTATATATCTTTTTGAGTAGAATTTTTTATATCAATATAAATAATCTTTATTGGCAGTTCGGTGTTTTAAATATAAGAATGATTGTTTGATGTATATCTACTATGGTGTCAAAAGGTGAAAAATAAATCGAAAACGCTGTAAAAATAGAAACTGCAACAGAAATTAATGTGAGTGCGTGCGTGCTGCGTATTTCTTATACTGACTGATATTCAAGAAAAGCAATAATGTTTCATTGTCGGGAGGTTCCCGCATTTGGTGTGAATCCGCTTCTCGCTTTTGGGAAAAAAAATGCTGTAGTACCCCTCCCCGCGGTGGATGTTCTCGTTCTCTTGCTACCAACCAATCAGCCAACAAACCAACAAACAAACAAACAAACCAAAAAAAGGTATCCCGACGTTGTAGCAACATCTGAGTAAAGGCACTGATTGCGTAAGGCACACTTGCACTTGCCGAAAATGTCACGAATGCACATACAGCAACACAACACGCCAGATACTGCCTCCTGCATAACATGCCAGGTACAAAATGAGCTTCCGAGTTGTAGTGCATTAGTTATCGACGTGGTATGTGGAAGGACATGCCCTAACCCCCCCCCCTCCTCCTCCTCCGCCCACTCCCTTTCTTGTCTGTCCCCGCGATGGCGGTACAATCATTATACTCCCGCCTGCTATCTGTCCCTTGATCTACCTCTCATACCCTCCCCTGTTCAGCTTTCACCTCACACCCTTGGTATCTTTGCACGCGTTGAACTGATAGATGAAGGGCAGGATGTCGGTCATGGGTATTCTTCATGAATCGCGTTCCATGGGAACGAAATTGCCGGTATGGCGGCTCTAGGTGGCTGCCCACGAACATTCCTATACTTAGTCTTTCCGTTCTTCGAGTGCGATCCCGTTAACTCCCTCCCATCTGCCCTGTTCCACGGCCGGGCCGAACCGCTGGCCTAATCCACATTCCGGCCCGAGCTTAGACCACTCTCCTAGTGAGTCCATGCTTCTTACTGCTAATCCACATCCATGCACGTCAAAGTGAGGTTACCGTCTTTCCATTTTTTCTCTTTTCAAATATTAAGAAAATGAAGATATCTTTTTGATCTCTCGATTGTTAATTTATTTTCTAGCATCTATTGATAGATGTAATATATACATTAAAGAAATGGAAAAAGCTGTAGAGCTTTATATATATACATATATAAATATATATTTAAATAAAGAGCGATCATCGTTTGGCTTGAACTATTTTATACACATTTTCACATCGTGAACACGTAAATGCAAACACAACACACACCTATATACACACTTACAAACACCTACACTTGTAATCTATAAATATATATATATAATGCAAACACAAAAGTCACACATACACACTGTCCCGATTTGGGCATGTCTTCCGCGATAGGCATGCAGGCAAGTATTGTGTTATTATGATATCCTGTTTATCTAAAAATACTAAAAAACACATGTTGTTGTGGTTAATGTACTGTTTACACTATGGTATTATGTAAAATGTATGTTATATAAATGGATAGATGCGTTGCCTCTTTGTTATGGAAGAAATAATAATGTAATAACAAAACTACTGAAAGTAACCTAAATGAAATACTGTATGCTTGTGCTAACTGTGTGTGCATCTGTCATGTAGCAGGAAGTACGTACTAGCTGTCGTCTATTTTACGTTACTCTAAATAAGTGGAGTGCGAGCGAGAACTGGCCGCTACACGGAGCGGCGGTTGTTCTGAAAAATGCGGCGCGCAGCAGATTTTGCAGCTCGCGACCAGAGTGGAAGGAACTTTTTGAGTATTCACATAACCTAGAAAGCAAAACAATCTAATATTTAAATGGTGACGTAAAAAATTGCCATTGTATTTGTGTATCATATAAGCGTAAAAAACTGTTGCTCTATACAATATAATATTAAAAGTTCACACGCACCTCTCTGAGAAGTATATATTATGTAAATGGCACATGTGCACGGTAAACAAATTTAAAGAGAAAAAAATATGGTGACATTGTTCGGATGTTTCAATGATTCAAACTCTTATAATAAAAAAATGTAACACGAACTATGGGGATATATTAGAAGTGTGTTCTAATGTTTAAAACAACAATGCTTAATATACCTATTGATAACCCAGGGTATATGATATTCTCGTTTTTAGATTATTTTTGAACAAGTTTGAGTGAACTGTTGGGATATAACTTATGAGACATGGAATACTTACAGAGAGAGAGAGAGAGAGAGGACCATAGACTTGGTAAGCTAGGTCTTCCAAGGGAATGTTTCCGTTTGATTTCATCTCAACGCTGATTGGGCGGAGGGATGTTCTATACCATACTGAATGCTAAGTGTCTGATGAATTTCGTTTGACGACTCCCCAAAACGGGTCGTGAATTTCCAAAATTCTCCAAAGAATGCTTCAACTGTGATTGCTGATCTCAATTGGAATCAAACTGAAACACATCCCTTCACTGAGTTCAACCGGACGAGTAAAATCTTTGAGTTTGTGAATTAACGATAACAATAAATATACTGTGTTTTGTTTGTTGTTTGAAATGTTTTGTTTCTTTGGAATGTGTACATAAGCGAGGAGAACTAAAGTATTCAAAGAGACCAAGAAGTAGTGTAATGTTGCCTGAAGCAATGTTCATAACTTGTAGTGATGCATCAGCATCCCTTCTGCCAAACAGAAGGGTCAGTTATTTATGTCATAGTTTTGTTTTTAGTGGAGAGTTGGCACCTTTTTGCGGTGCACGACTCCAGGCAACGGTAGATATAATTTATAAAACTTTGTCACTAATGTTTTGATTTAATCATTTTTTTTTTTACTTTAAGGCTTAGGATAGAGCAGATGAGAATGGGTGGGTGTGTGAAAGGTTTCGGTGATTGGAGAGGGTGGTGAGGGGAAGGTACGAACCTCCCCTCCCCGCCCAAGCAGTCTTGTATCACCTTCTCACACCCCCACCGCCATACTTTTCCATTGTCTTATTTTGTATGCTAATACGTATTTGTGTTGATGTATGTTGTTTTTACCTCGAATGGTTTTGTCGTTGAGGGCCTTTGAAGCATCTATATATATTTTTTTGTTTTTCTCAAGAGAAAAAGATCTGCTGGCTATGAGGAAGCGCTAAGAAAGAGTCACCGATCGAAACCATGTGTTTGTGTCATATTTTATATCCAGAGCAGTGCACAACGCTGGCAGTTTCTGCAGCCTCGGTCATTAGTCTTGGTATATGCTGCATGTAGTCTGTGTATTGTAATGTATCTGTGTGATCGTCTAGCCACGTCCTACCACTGATCTCTGCCTACCATCTCCTCTTCTCTCATCTGAACCTTTCTGCTCCCTCCAACTCTTCCTCCCCTCAGTCTACAACGCCCTCCCCCTCTTCTCATCATCCCGAAGTGTAGTGAAACAGCTTCTACTATGTGATTTCATTGACGAGTCGTGCTTTGAAGCTTACTCCGTCTCTCTTGGTCGTATGTGTTCACTTGCCATCTCTTCAGTTTGGTTCAGGGAGCGCGCAGTAGATACGATGACATAGTTAGATGACGCGGTAGATAGTATACGGTGGAGCTATAAGTAACGAGCGTGCGCGCCCCCATTCTATACAGGAATCGGGGAAAGTAATCGGAGAAATGACAATATCGTGGTAAGATAGACTTAGGAGTGACAATAAGGCATTGTATGCCCGAAGAAGGCAGTGGCAGGAACGCGATATAGCGGGGATGTGATGTGCATTATTCGAGTCGATACAAAAAGAGTCGAAACAACAACTCCTTACCGATCTGGTTATATCACGTAATTGATCCTGCTGCTTTGACGTTGGAAGCTAGGAGATGAATTCATATTTAGGTATCGTTCACACATACAACCCATCCTCATTTTTCTTAGATTTTTGCTCTACGTGTGGGGAGAGTTGTGGGTGTGGGGCTTCTTTAGAAGTTTTGGGAAGGTGAGCAGTAGAGCAAGGATGAATCACGGGGTACAAGAGATGCATGACGAGATAAGATGAGGCTAGACCCGCTCCAGCAAGATAGGGGGGCGCCACGCTATGCGTACCCTTCGGAAGACCTCACATTCGAAACCCCCCAAAATCCAACGCGTATCTAGTTCCTGATTCATATATAAACACTCGACATGTGTTAAAATTACTTCTAATTTTCTCATTTTTTAAAAACCAGTCTAGGAAGAAATGTAATTAATATGATCAGTTAGTTTCAGGAAACCTTAACGATCAATGAAATTTTATAATGAGAAGGGGCAGCAGTTTTGAAAATCCTTGTACGCTATTCAACATGCAGCATGTAACGACAGTGGGGATCTGTGTAAGCTTCCAAAGGGTACAATGCTAGAATCAATGTGGATCTGACAGATTCCAATCATGAGTGACTCGCAGTATTTTCGGTACAAGTTCAGTCTTTTCGTACTCTCAATTCAGATATTTAGTTGTTGTTGTTTTTTACATTTTTTAAAGCCTGATCATGTTGTAATTCGTTAGCATAGAAGCTCTCAATGTGGATCTATCTGCGTTTGTAAGATGTTTTTGCTTGCGCGTTATTTTGTTGTTTAGTTGATTTTTTTTAATACTAATTTATAATTTTAAATAAAAATAACTCCTAAACTAGCGTATAATTAGACCACCCCTTTTATTGTCAAAAAAAGGCAGTATTAATTTACTCGACGTTCAACTATTTTGCATAATCATACATCACTCCCAATCACACCTGAAACGCTCTTGTATCAAATCTGTAACCAAATTTAGAACAAAGCAATTAATTTTTATTTCATGCTCGCGTTTTAAGTAGCTCGTCTCAGATATAGTTTTAAAATGTTCTCATTAGAGTATTCTCCCCAGCAATTGAAGTTTCAAGCACGTCCCTCATTCAGAAAGCCTAACCAATATTTTCTATTTAAACATTAACATAAGAACGCAGACTGGTAGTGTCCCTAACATATCAGATTGTATCATTACAACACTCATTTTCGTCAATTAAGAGCACTTTTTGAGAGATTTTGGATCCCGCCGCTTCTCCTATGCCACGCGCTTTTTTTTTCCGCAGTCAAGGCGTCATATTTTCGCTCAGGTTTTTCCGGTATTGCCCGAGCGCGGTGTACTGGTTAAGCCACTGGTCTCTGACTGGTTAAGCCACGCTCAATTCATTGCTTTCCCTATCCTTTCGTTTTATATGCAAGTAGACGAATGCCTAAAGGAACTTTTCATTACATTTTATGGGGTGATCATAAATGTTATTATCTAAACTAAATTGGGAGCAGAAGTACTTTTTATATTAAAAATGTTAACTAATATCGATAAATCCAACATGGCGCTGAAAATAGCGGCTGTTCATTTTAAAAGATGAACTATTTTTTCTAATTCCAACTGATCTTTCATAATGACTGATTTTAGTTAGAATTTTCCAGTTGGTTGCCTCTTATTTTGTTATTTGTATTATAACTTAGCAAAGAGAAAGAGTAATATAATAGAAATTAAAAGTATAGAAAGAGATAAGAATTAGACGTTAAATTATTCTTAAAAAAAGGCTTACGTTCTCCGTGGCATTGCCTCCCTCCAATGACGAGAAACGACGAAGAGTGATAGAAGTTCGAACCGTGGCGTTTAGAGCGGTTTTTGAAGAGACGAAGTTACATTCAGTCTCAGGAGTACCGTACGAGGTGCATTGAGAACAAACACCAAACCCTGTAGGGATCCCGTAGGGAACGATCGGCTATAGTTATCAAGCTGGATGTGTTCTGTCCTTTAATTCACCTCTCTAGAATATTCCCTTGATTGAGAGAAAATACTAGGTAAATTCATTGTCTTGACAATATTGCAATTTTTCACACTGAGGAAATAATTCAGTTGTTAAGTTCAAAACATTGCTATCGTGGGCCTTAAAATGTTGATCTAAACATAAGAGTAAAAACTGTTGAGATTTATTTTCATCATTATTTGTTAATAAAGGTATGAGAATACGTCAAAGATTTTCGTCAATTCTTTTAAAGAAATATAAAGAAATGTGACGTATAGCATCGAGTAGTTAGGCGAGTCTTCGTGCACTTTGATCTTAATTATTGGTGTAGATTCGAGAGACGAAATTGAGAATATTGATAATATAAAATACAAGAGCCAATGAAACTATTTTAACTATTTAATAAGTAATTTTATGACATTTCTCGTGGTGTTTAATTTTAGCGTTTCGTTTAACATTTTTTACTGCTTGCTATGAGTCTGTTATCGCTACGAATCTTATCGTTGTATAAAACTATCTCGTGAGTTTTTGGATTAGTTCTTAACGGATCCTAGGTTGCCTCCGCGATTCCTCTCCCGTAAGTAAAACTCAGTGTCGCGTAATTTTCGCTTCGATTTCTCTATCCTAGGCGACACTAGGGCCATGGTTGGATTTTCAAGTGTGTATAGGCCGGTACCTCTTACTCGGGTATTTCCGTATTTCTCCGCCAGCTCTCGTCGAGTACTCCCCATATGTTCTCGACCGCGGAGTTGGGCTGACCATAGTTGAGACGTCAGAAGACGTATTTACCACTATTCTCATATGAGCGTAGTCCATAAACCTGAGAGCCGGTATCGACATTTAAGACCAGAAATGGTTGGAGTAGATTTCCGTGAACGAATTATTATTATTATTATTAATATTTTTACAGACGAATATTGAGTAACTTCTTAGCGTTTTGTATCCCCAGCCTCTGTAGAGCAGTGTCTCACATTCCTCTTCCCGTTTCGGCCCGGCTCGTGTCTTATAGATTGTTCATGCCTGTCCCCCTCCTTAGTCCTCTTCTGCACTTCCTTCCCACGCTTAGTTCTCCTCTCCTTTCCCCGCGTAACCATCGCTAGTTTCATTCTGCTGAACGTTTAGTGTGTAACGGCCTCAAAATTCCTTTCTTTTCTTTAGCCCAAGCTGCACAGCCAAAACTCATTGTAAAATGGCTTCTTGCAATAACAAAGCAATAAACCATTATGTGGAAGATGCTTTTGGAAATATGAAAAACAATGAATGAGTAAATATTATTCAGGAAGGATATGATAATAGGTTTAAAAATTGTAATAATTACTTACCATAGATCCTTAAGACACAAACACATTACAGTTGCTATCATAATTTCAATACAACCAAGCTGATGACGAATATAGTATAGGTGTACAGACTCATTTTGTATAGCAGTGGAGAAGCAGAGAAAAACTATACTGTGTTATAACAATTTAAATAAAAATGGACTTGGTCCATTGAGGCCAACACGGGAGTTACTTTCTGTGTATATTCAGAAGGGGTTATCCTCAATTATAATATTATTAATAATAATAAAAATGAAAAATAAATAAAAATAAGGGTGTAAGTGTAAGGAGATGTAAACAGATTGTACCATGTACATATATTATTAATATTATGATGACAAGGGTGACGACGTGCCGTGTGTATGTGGGGTATAAGTATAATATGGACATTGTTCAAAGAAAGAAACTGCGTTCTGTGTATTTATTTCACCTTCCATCACCTCTGTCCCATTCCAAGCCACTCTCATAACTTAACATAAGTGTGTCTTCTATGGAGGACATTCAAACCCGTCACCACGAAACTCTAGAATAAAATGAATTATCATTCAGCTTGCCTGAAAATATGATGAATGAAAGTTTTAAAACAAAACTTGAAAATTAAATATTTTTTGTCACAGAAACATTCAATTCTTTCAAACACACACATACAATATTACAGCACTCATTAAAATAATTAAAAAAATTATACCAAAACAACTAAACTTCCCATTCCACTATATTACTGTTCACTATTGTGACTTTTTCATTTACTGATGAAAATGAGTCATGATCAAAACTCTTGGATTATATACATAACAGTATTTACATTACATTATGTAAAATTAAGTTTCTTCTCTTAAAACAATAAAAATATCATAAAATCAGTGCTCCTGTAATTATTTAATTTTATCGTTACATAGTTACTAAATAAATATGAACTCAATATCACCTACCAATCCTTCATACAAGTGATATTTCGTATCATTCACATGAAACGTACTCTTTAACTAGTTGTGACCAAAAAGGCGAGCATCGTTTTCTTGGTTTCTTACGCATCAACGCTGAAGTAACTATTTTAAAAATTAGTTGTGTTAAGAAGGATTTGAATAGTTTATATGAAAATTTAAATATGAAAAACATGAAAAGTAGGGGTCTCGAAAAATGAGAGGTCTTAGGTGAAGAGAATATTTGCAGGATATCAGTGTCACTGATGCACATTATGATCGGAACAGAAGTTTGCAAAGATGGGTGAGCTCATGACGAGAAATATTATGACTTTTCCAAACAAGTTTGAAAAAAGGTTACCTGCCTTGTGGATAAAATCACTTTCCGATCATACAATGAGTTCCACACTAGTCGACGTTCACCAGATAACAACAATTGTCACTGGTAGCGATGGTACAATACGAAACCTGTTCTCCAGCATCTGGGAAGAAAATCCTGCTAGCGCATAGGATAGATCAACGAAAGGTAAGCATAATTCACATTCTTCTACGAGTCAATACAAATTTGCTTTACATTCTAGGTTCGCGATCACAGCTTCGTATGAGAAATCAATGTAAATAATACATACGAATTGAAGTTTTCCTAAACTTTTCCATCAAGAAAATTGTGTTCTTGACTAAACGTATCATCGTCCACTTTAAAAATTTACCAGTTTTTACTCTCAAACTTTCAAAAATATTCAATCAATCTTTTTAGTAGGAAAAAAATGAGAAGCTAATTGCTAATAATAAGCTCACATAATCGGCTTATTCCAAAGTCATACCTATTCAAACTATATTCGTAATAGGGATGAGAAGGAACTATGCAATTTAATTAAAATCAATTTCAATTAGAATCAAACAATGAAATTTACAAAACAACGTATATATTTCCTACAAAGTGGAAGAAATATGTTTATACCACCTTCCCCTTCCATTTTCTCATAAAATAAAATTATATATTGTACACTAATGAAACCACAGTTCATATACCCCATATCGTATGGACTTCTCTAATGAGAGCACTTGTTCCTTGGAGTACTTCTTGTCAGTACAGAAGAAACCCTCTTAAACAGTCAGGTCGGAACCTCGACCCTGGCCGGTTACCCGTTCGACCGGTTAATCTGAGGTTCCCGTGAAAAATTGTTTTAAAGAAATCAATTCATCAGGTTATCACAAATGTCATTGCAACTCACATTATTTTACTGTATGTGCACTTAAACATAAACGCACACGAAAAAAATTGTTCTTAGACATGAACATAATGATTCATACAAAAATAGACTCCGAAGCAAGAGGGGACTCAAACCGGCAAACTCCCTACCCATTCCCCGTTCTTCCCGCCCCAGTGCATACCTAACGTCGCGTTAACACGAACTTTCCAGCGGAGGTCTGTCAAACAATCAATGTTTGAATCTTTACTCGGAAAGAAATAAAAATCTTCCGGTTAATCCGAATTCCAGTCGATCTGAGGCCAGTAAAGAAAAGGCCTTACTCAATATTCCTTTTTTTTTTTGGCCCTTCAGCACGACATCGTGCCTGAGAGAGACTAGCTTCCTAAATATAGGGAATAACTGACCAAAATAGTTTTGAAACACAACATTATTTGTCTAAAGATATAACTCGGGAGCATTGGACCTCTGGAAACTAAACAAATGCCAAATTAAAACAAAACAAGAAAGAGATTACTTCAAGAAGACAACCTGAAATGAATCTATAACCTGTGTAATAGCAAGTATTTTGTTATTATTGTAATAAAACTCTCATATTTTGATTATTTGAATATTTATTTGAAGTTCCAAATGTGACTGTCCTAAATGAATATATTATTATAAAAATCAATGAAACTAAAATTTTACGACTTATGAGGGACTCTTAAAAGAAATAAAAAAAGATTCTTTAATCTAATTAAAACGTAAAATCTTTTTCGTATACATGAGCTTTGTAGACATGTCTAGTACAACATAATACAATTCAATCAGCTTTGTTGGCTAATTTCACTTTAGTGCATTATAGTACTCACTACTTGTTAGTCTATCCCAACTAAGAGCACCCAATCTTAGATCGTCTCGAAATTACCAATGAGAGACCTATTTCACATATTTGCAACAATAATTATTCCTACAAAGGGAAAACAGGAAATAGTAGCGTGCATCCTGATGAAATAATCCATTTCATCCTACATCAATCTCGCCAGAGTCACAGCAGCCAGGTTAGCGGTGAAGGTGGACATCGCAGTTCACAGGCACAATACTTGATCATGGAGCACGGAAAGTACAGCAAGTGAACACACAGATCTCTTACTAAGTACTGAGATGCGTGGGTGTGTTGTCCATATCGACTGTTGAAATTTCTTCGGTGCCTATGGAGCACGTCTCTGGCACTAAGACCCGGTTCGACTTAGGCACCAAATGAGAGTAGGGACTTTTTCTTTGGGTAAAGTTATTTACTCTGCGTTTCATGACACCTTATTTCAGAGTAAATAGTGTACTCCAAGAGTAAATTAGAGAGTAAATTTACTCGACGAAGTATGGCGGAGTACCAGCGTTATCTGTGCAAAATGTCGTTGAGGATGCGAACGCTTGCCACTTGAAGAAGATTTCAGTGATGATATATGTTCCGCCTCGTCGACGGAGGTGGATAAGAGAGACTGGTTTTCTCTCTACGACAATCGCAATTTTGTTGTAAGGTTTTGCGTGAGTAAATCCTCGGCACTACCCTAAATATAGAGTAACATGTTAAAATCAACCATCTTCTAATAGAAAGTTTTAATGTCGCTCTCTACGGCAGACTGAGAAACGTTTATGAGAAAGTATGTGCAATGGTTTTGCACCACTAGTTTTTCTTGTTCTAGATCTAGTCGAATCTAGAGTTTCGTTTCTTTCAGAATGTCAGGATTTATCTTAACCAGTTTCGTCTTTCATATATCTCGAATTCCTTCTCTGGTAACAAACTACTTCAGAATTTTTCTGCTAAGTCGTCAGATTTCCATTCCCCTTAGTAGCATATTTCACATAAGTAAGTTATTCTCATATGTATATTCCCTATTTGCAACTAGTTCTTTTAATTTTATTCCTTTCTCTTTCCAGTCAAGTTTATCTGATGATTATGCAGCATTAGTTTGTTACCAGAGAAAGGTTTTGAGATATATTACGTCAGTTTTACGTTGTGGCTTTCTCTTGGGGGAGACCAGAAATAGGGAAGGGCCGCATTCTAAACATTCACGTGTTGTAACGTCGTATTAAGGTTTGGCGCGCTCATAATGTAGAAGACATTTCGAGCACTGGGAACAAACACGCGGTTTTTAGTGTGTGTCGACATTACGATCTCGGCGTGCGTAGCTGCTAAGGAACTGCTTTATATTGCAGGAACATATTTCTTGTTTTATTTAGCTCTCAGTTTATCTGGCCTTAGAACGAAGAGAATATTCACTCATTACAGTAAACTCTTCAGTATTTTAGAACAATAGTAAAAATTATGCAAACGTTAATTCTGGAATCCTCATGGTAGTAACATATATATTATTCAACGCCCTCTATAGGGATTTATTAAGTAATTTCTGTATTTCGTCATATCTAATCATATATGAGTTAACTACTAGTTTCTCTTCGCAGTTCCCGCTAATCTAGTTATCAATACGGACACAGTAAAAGTGAAAAGAAGGGAATGAATTTTGGAAGAATTATATTTTGCTTCTTAATGAAATGTAAAATCGCTTTTTGATAAACCTTTAACATGTAAACGCGAAACTAAATCACAAGCATTCTATTACGAATTACTATCTCTTCTACTGACTTCTCCTGGCTTTCAACCTGAATGTAAAATGTTAATAAATTTTCAAATGACAAAGATTATATAATTCTTGCTTTCCCATTTAGTTGTTTCAATTATTATTTCCATCTATTAATTTTATTCTGTCGAATACAAAGCGAAAACAGGAGAACGGGATGAAAAGGAAAGCATGGGTGACTAAGGACAAAATCTAGGAATACTTCATCATTTTACTCCAAGAAATATAATACAATACTTTATTTAGGAGTTTAACAGTTTAATGTGGTGTGTTTGCTTGAAAAAATCATCTGTGAAAACTAAAGTATAGAATGTCTGTTGTTTCGTGCAATGAAATGTAGTTGCTTATGTTCTCTAATGTCCCGAATGAGTGTAAGTTTACTTGACATGATATTAAGTTCCTTTTCTCTAAAAATTACTTGACGAAGGGGGAATTATACTTTTTTTTGTTGACGTTAAAAAACCTGGAAAATAATATAAAATCTCAACACTTTTAGACTGTTTAAATAGTATTAACCCGTACCGGTAGACAGAAGATTTTTATAATGTATTTAAAATGGGTGTGTTGTGTTTCTTCAGGCACATTTTTGACTGAAATATTAACGCTTTTGACTGAAACTTTAGGTGTTACGGGAAACGAAACAGACATTTCAGGGAACTTTCATTCAAAATTACGAAAGTCATAAATTTTGGACACTTTGGATTGAATGATGCAAGGGAGTAAACACAACAATAATCGAGTCAGTAATGCGTTTTAGGTGTAATCAAGAAAACTTCTCATCACATCAAATTGGGCCTACGTGTCTAACTGATGCTGTCAGAGAGCAATGCTTCGTAATATGCTTGAAGAAAAACACACGTATTCCAAACATAAGGCAGTGTACAAAGAGGTGGGGAGTAGAGCCTAGAGTAGTAGTACTCCTCTTGGGTATAAAACAGAGTTCGGGGAGAGTTAATCAAGTGAGTCTAACGTGCTCTATAAACTACTAGCAGAACTACTCGGCTTTGCCCAACATTGGAAAAGAAACAATCGTTGCTGTACATTCTGAGATTAAAACACCCGTCAACAGTTCTGGATTTTTGTAGATCATTTTGCCCCGCGCCACCAGGGATTCTTATATCATATTTTAAATTCATAAATTACTTTCAATATTTTTCTACTTTCGTAATATTAAGTTTTCAGTTTTTAATTTCAAAAATTAAATAGCGTGACAAAAACCAACTAAAATACTTAAGAGATTTTACTATGATGTGTTTATATATAAAATATTACGAATTATTTTAAAATCTAGGAAGAAGTAAAATGCAATTCACAAAGAAAGTACACTATACAAATCGCATAATTAAGACTTCTTAATTCTTTGGTTTTCATTTCTCTTTTAGATCATATACTTGTTTTTCACAGCCTTTATATACTTTTGCTTCTACGATTTGGTCACTTATATTATACGTTCAGAGGACTGTCCACCTCACGTATCGCAATCACATTAGTCAGCTTCACAGTCAACAGTCATGCGAGTGAAGATTCACATCTACTGATTAGCAGCTAATTAAAACTGTTTTTCTTCTCTTGTAATTGATCAATATTAACCATACTTTGCAATTTAATTGTAATAACCCTTAAAAAGTATCCTTTAAAATTTCAGATAACTTTATCGATTTTCTTTTCTTCGATTGCACGCAATAGACATTCCAAATAATTCACTTCTATTTGTATAGATGATTAACAAGATTAGTGAGAAAAACAGTCAATAAAAATAATAAATTTATTGTCAAACAGAACAGTAAAAACTGCGTATGACCACGTGGAGGACAATAAACTAATTTACACTCCGGAAGCAAGCAAGGGACCATCCCATCAGTTCCGATCAAGGGCCCTGAGGCAGAGGCGCATTCAAAAATTTCAGAAAAAGTTCCTAGATAAGATAAAAAGTTAGCTGCGAGTTACAATACATATATAATGTCAATATGTTTGTAATTTAACGCAAATATGTTTGTAAATTTACATGTACAAGTTTTTATCGAACTATAGATTATTCTGAGTATAGTGTTTAAAAATCATAAGAGTTGAAAAAACACTAAATTCACGATTTATTGTTAAAATAAACACGCCCCTAGACAAAGCCTAGAGAACCTGTATAAGAAATCCGCCTCCACCCGAAGGAAGACCGGAGAAAAACCCGGGCCAGGATGGGGCTACAGAATTTATGTACACAACCGTGCCAAAGTTGAGTACACATAAAACTATATTTATATGAGCCATAATACAACACAAT
>NNCF01126301.1:858111-898118 GCA_002313205.1 Laupala kohalensis
AGGTTTACAAGAGTTTCGGGGGTGAGATTGACTAATTATCCGAACTATCCTCTTCTGAATTCTGAAAGTTTGAATACTCTGACCGGAATTACCCCAGAAGGTAATGCCGTAATAAATAAGGGGATATATTACGTATTTATGGTTTTAGGAGTAATTCGGACGTTTCTTTTTTGTTCCGGTGTTCAGCTTTTGTATGAAAGTTTCGGAGAAGTATTTACTCACTATTCGCGTTTTGCGGAGCATTGCTCTCTAATTGTCCGTTTTCACTGAATTGTTTATAACGGAAGCACTTTCGGGAAGTTTTTGAAAAAATCATCGTGGATGGAAACCACTCACACTACAACTTCAACTACTATATCTCCGATTAACGAATACTCAATTATTCAATTATTGCTGGTTATTAGATTCAATTTATTCAATCATTATAACATAAATAACAATATCTTCGATAAGTGACATTGCGAGGTGAACTTGCTCGTGATACTTTTCCACTTCTATGACATAGTCGAATAAGAAACAATCTACGCGGCTCTTATTGCGGTAATAAAACTTCGGCGAGATATATGGATTTAAACGTTAAGGGTGTAGGAGGAGCAATGATATAAGTGTGTATATTGAGCGTGTTTGTACGTATGAGTGTGTTTCTGTAACTGTTTGTAAGCGAAATTGAGATTGTATATTTATGTGAATATACACACATATGAACATTATGTAGATAATTAATTTATTAAATCTAATTCCTATCTCGTTGTAACCTTGTGAAGTATTTTTTTTTATTTTAACGTGTGTGTGTATTTTATAGATATTTGGGCGATGATTTATTTTTCAACCTCGTATCATTACATTATGTATGTGTTATTTTCTATCTGCCACCGAGAATTGTTCACTAGTAGACTAATAATTTATTATTAAATACTTTTAACATGTAATAAATTTAGCACGACATCGTCTGGAATCAGGAGATGCTACTTAAACAACTACATAAAAAGTAACACAACAATACGTCTTATAAATAGCACGCTTACAAACAGAAAATTTTTGGTAACTACTGAAGGAATGCGAAGCAGCAAGCGAAACCAGATGAATGGGTTCCCCCAAGGCTCAGTACTTGCTTGACTGCTCTTTAGTCTGTACATATCGGACATGCCCGAGGCAAAGTCAAGGAAGTTTGGGTACGCGGATGATTGGGCTGTAGCAACGAGAAGTACAGATTTAGTAACATCTCAATCAATTCTTTTAAAGGACCTGGAATTGCTCAGCAAGTACTTTAAGAGCCAGAAACTGAAGCTTAACGAAATAAAAATTGAAACTGCTTGTTCCATCTCTGCAACGCTTTAGCAGATAAAGAATTGAAGGTTCATATTGGTAACCAGACCCTCAAACACAACAGATATCCAAAATATCTGGGGATAACCCTGGACTGAACACTCCTTCAATTCACATTTAAAATCGGTATCTTAAGATAAGGATAAATATCATTCAAAGATTGTGCTCCACCACGTGGGGATAAAAAGCTGTATTATTGAGAACAACTGCGCTGGGATTAGTCAACTCGACTGCCGAATTTTGCTCGTTAAACAATCCACACACAAAGGTAATAGATGCCCAACTGAATCGCCTTGTTTTTGGCTCCCATTCCTTAAACATATTCCCCGTCCAAGATTCCAAAGGCACCACGTCTTGATCCGAGACTATAATGAACTCCTACAAAACCCCAACTTATCTATACATGAAGACAATCCTGAACTCTCCAAAAGTTGACTCAGATCACGTAATCGACCTCTGAAAGCAGTAAGTTTGATAAGTTTGTAAGTTTGAACCTACTAGAAGAATGGACAAAAGAGTGGCTGTCTTCGGCCGCAACAGAATATCACCCTCTTACCTGCATAAAGAAACCTCCAGTAGGCTTCACCCTACCCAGGCACTTATGGCTAATATAATTCGTACTGAACACGACAAGTGCAACGAGACCTTATTTAAATGGGGTAAGATGGTGTCATCTAAGTGTGAGTGACGTGCAGAAACCCAGACGATCCGACGCATTGTGGAGAAATGTAACCTCAGCCACTACAAAGGACAATCGAGGGATTTCTTAGAGACAATAACTTATTTAAATAATTTAGATAATCTAAAGTTTTAATAATTGTGATTTTTAGTGACGAAAGTAAGACTGATCCTTCTGTATGTTTTTCTTGTATTTGTACGAGTGTGACATGAGTCAAAAATGTGCTTGCATACGATAAATAAATAAATAAATAACAGTTTTCACTATCACAATTTTCCTCAATTCTTGCAGAGGTATAACATTACACAGTGTTCACTTGGGGAAAGTTTGATAAAACACTATCACTGCGCACTCACTCTCAACGGCGTTGGCGAAATAATTGTCTGTAAACGTAACTTGACTTACGAATAGATAGAGGGCGCAAGCGTGAAGCCTGAAGTGAGGTTAAGAGCGAGTTGGATCTTATTTTTCGCCGAGACGGAGAACCTCTCAGCCATACTAAGTTTAGCTCGTGGCTACATTATTTATTACATCTCAGTTTGTTGATTCTACGGTCAATAATGTCGAAAATGACATCCGATAACAACAAATACTTCACAAATCTTCTAGACCATAGTTAACATTGCGTTGCTAACCGTGTTTTAGTATTAGTGGGACAAATGAACTGCAAGTATTTATAGCGCACGCGCTATGAGAAATAAATAAGTGGCCAAGGCCGCCACAAAACTATAAGTACCTCTGAGTGTCCTCCTCCGCTGCGCGTCCAGTCACCCCCTCTTCAGCGAGGTATCTGATAGGAATTGCCTCACGAAAGTCTGTGTAATGCCCAGTCGGGCAAAATGTTTGCGATGCGCAGCTGTGGCTATATGAAGAACATACCAAATAATAAAAATGGTTTGTCTAAAATGTTCAACTTTTGACTCACGAAATAATTTTTGACGGGTAATGGTCGTTCTAACGACCGAATATACCATTTAAAACACCTTATTTTAGACTCAAAATGTTAATATAATCTTCCCACCTTCTAATGAACCAGTAATGTATAAACTGTTCGAAAATCACTGGAAAATGGGGCAAAACATATTTCTTTAATTAAAGGAATAGGCTTGAAGAATAACAAACGTTTCACAGGGAAACATAGTTTGAGAGTTTTACTGTGGTGTGCAATTCGCAAAATGTATTTCATAAAATTTAAACGTCATAATTAAATGAAGCTGTCCATTCCTTTATTATTTACAATCAGTTTAAAATGTCGCATTTTAAATTAATATTTGTTGCGTATCGTATTCGTGATACGGTGAACTCGTAAATAAATTATTGTTAACTTCGTTTCAAAACTCTCAACAGGGTTTTGTCAGCCTCGGTTCTTTCTTTTGTGAAATTGATTAAAATCCCGCGTTGTGCGTATGAATGAAAAATTGCGTTAAAACACATTAGTTTCATTATTATTACTACCACCTCCGCCGCCACCGCTGTTGTTGTTTCAGTGTCGAAAAGAGAGAGAGAGGGGGGGGGAACAAAAACCTTTTTGAAAAATATAATTGTAGCCAAAGGCATATTTCATTTTATGCGTGTCTCTGTCTCAACTTGCGATGTGCAACTTTTTGCAACCTCTGCGACGTGGAAAGCGGAAGCGCGCCTCGCGCCATGGCAGAGTCCGAAATGCGCTCTAGCGGGAAAAAAAAAAAAAAAAAAAGGACAATTTCTCACTTTCGCAACAAGTCGCGTACGGGAGGTTGGGTGCAGGGAAACGGAATGGAAAGGGGTTGGTAATCGGATTCGTGCGAAAGAACGAGTCTGTATAAATTGTTAAACACAGGGACAGTTTCTTCTGCGATGGGCGTAGGTGCGCCGCGCGGGTACGGGAACTAGATTTTAATGACAAATGAAAAAAAAAAAAAGAAGTAAAAGGCGCTTTTCTCCTGAGAGCTCCCGCTTTCCACTTGGGCGTTACTTTATTTCTTGGGTTTGAGTAGCAAAGACGGGATGACACGGGGAGAGCAAATGGTTTGGAAAGTTCCTCCTAAAAGCGAAGCGGGGACCGGGTAATTAAAAGTAACTATCCGAAGGCGGCCATGAAAGCGAAGTGTGTTCAACCGACAACGAGGAAAATGTCGCCGACTTTGTGAAAGAATTTTCTTTTCTCTCCGCTTTCTTAGCAACTCGCTTCCACGAATAATAGCGCATCATTCATTAGGAATTTAAAAAAAAAAAGAGAGAGATTAGGTGGTTGAATTTCCGAGAAAAACTGCTCACGAAAAGTATAATTTTCTTTTCAGGAAGTTGGTGGTAGTTCGAGCGGTTTTTCGTAAAATAAACTTTTGTCGGAGTGTGAACTGTTTGACTACGCGAAAAGTGGGTCTCTGCTCTCAAAATATTTCCGAGTTGTATTAGAAGTGAATCATAATTTCAAGAGCGGGTTGTGACGTTTTCAACTAATCGCATGCAAAATAAAAATTAATAATAAAATAAAAATTGAAAAATAAAAAGCAGCACGGCAACTTCTAACCTTATAATTTCAAACATATAGCTTATAATTTACTAAATGCTATCAATATCATAACGCCTACTTGAATTCTTGTTGTTAAAATCACTTGAGTCAAAATATTACGTTCTCGGCTATCCTAACATCCCTTTCCTAATTCTCTCACGCTGATAATGCGAATAAATGGCACAAGACT
This sequence comes from Laupala kohalensis, assembly GCA_002313205.1. Lineage (NCBI taxonomy): Eukaryota > Metazoa > Arthropoda > Insecta > Orthoptera > Trigonidiidae > Laupala > Laupala kohalensis. The sequence goes on from NNCF01126301.1 coordinate 862,798, forward strand.
GAGATTGAAACTGGGTTATAAAATAAATAAATTTGGGGATATTTAGATAAAAATGTTTTGTAACACACTAGTCATTGAATTGAAACACATATAAAACATACAAAAATAAAATTTCTTCCGCATTTCATCTTCTTGGATTATTCGAAAATTGTTGCCTACTTCGACAAAAACTCTTAAATTTATTCTCACTTTAGCTATTGTGATGCTACGTTCAGTGATCTACATCGCAAGAAAACCGAGCTTTTTCTAATTAACTCAAAATGCGAGTATGGGATACATTCATAATATGAAGAACAAAAATCAATGATACATCCGAAGACATCTTGAGATTAAACAACAGAAAAACTTTTTAACTCACCGAGTCCCTACCTTAAAATCAGAACCTTTCATTATGACGACAATTTTTTCATAATTACCAAACATAGATCAACACACCATAATAACACTTGTTTCACAGTAAATATGAGACAATGTTATATAAAAGAATTACTCATACAGAATATAACTCACACAGAACTGAGCCTCATTAACACTTGTTAATCGTGGTCTTTAGTTGGCCTATTCGAGAAATACAAACATAAAAGAATTTCAACAACTTGAAATCAAAAGCCGGACATATATATATTGTTCTATCAAAACAAATACTTCCGACGTTTACTTACAAGAAATATAACACTCAAAAATGACCCGTTACTTAATTGTGGTCGTATAAAATAATGATATATTTAAGAAGGTACTCAAAGAAATTGTGATACTGTAAAACATTTGTATGTAATTTTAAATATTAGTATGTAACTTTTTTCATAAATCATCGTACTTTTCTTCCTGATTATTTGAATTTTCTTTATATTTATATTATTAAATTTATAAATGCCGTGTAGTTAAGTATGTTAAGTACGTGTATATTAGTATCATGTAGTTCTTGCAAGATGTGTTTAGTATTTAAATAGCCCAAATAATAATAATAATAATACATTCATTGCCAAAAAAGCAGTACAAACTGCTTATGACCTCGTGGAGGACAATAAACTATTTTACTCTGTGGAAGAAAGCTAGAGACCATCTCATCAATTCAGATCATAGGCCCCAAGGAAGAAGCAGATTGAAATTTCAACAAACTCCTTAGATAAGATAAAAAGTTAGCTATGTGTTATAATATCACACAAATTTCAATTTCACACAAGAAATTTATTTCGCAAGTTCGTACTACTATCGAACAATAGATTATTCGTAAAATAGTGGTAGTAAGTATTAAAATAACACTAAACTCGTGATTTATTATTTCCATAGATGCCGCCACTAGACAAGAGCCTAGACAATCAGAATAAAAATATTCGCGTCTATCCGAAAGAAAACCGTAGAAAAACACGGGCCAGGATGGGGCTACAGAATTAATGTACAATTCAATTATTTATTTCGCAATAACTTACACACTCATCTCAATACAATACATTTACTCTTTATTACATTTCCTAGTCCTTAGACCATGCTACTTTTGTCCGCAACTGCGTCATTACAAGGTCCTCTTCATTTAATGTTCTCTTACTATCTTTTTTTTTGTGTGTGTGTGTGTGTGTGTGTGCTTTACGGCACGTCGACATCGAGGTCATTAGAACCCTAAATACTTGTACAGATAGGGAAAATGCAGTTACGCACTAGGGAGAACCAATATGACTCTCCGCGCGTGTGGGACTCGCCGAATCACTCAACCATACCCACTAAAAACCCTCCTGAATTACAATATATCAAAACATATTTCAAAACATATCTCAAAACATATCTTAAAGAGAAAAAAAGAGATAAAGAAAGAAAGGAAAAGGAGAAAGAAAGGAAAGAAATATACCCTAGCCCCCGCAACCTACTAGCGTCGGGATCGAAAAGAACAAGAGATGACCAAGGAAGGTCAGGAAAGAGAAAGGAAGGATCCTAGCACAAGTAAGTGGAAGCAATGCCAGACTCAGCTTGGGGTCCCGTGTTCGTCAAACACGTACTTACTAGACCTAAGTCTCCTGGGGGTCTCTTACTATCGGTAACGATTTTTTACATTTAATACTCTACTCTTAGTCCAGTAAAATGGTATATTTAACCTTGCATCAAATTGTGTAGTTCTGATTTTTTTAAATGTTATATCTGATGGATGACTAATGATAATTCCATGTTTTCGACCTCGACAGACTTCCGGATCATTGTGAAATTCATGAAAAACAGCGAGACTTTTGGAGTTCTTTCAGTTTATGTCAATGTGGACACCGATGGACCAATTTTACGGTGAAAATGTGAATCTACTCTTCTAAAGTAAACTAGATTTGCAGCAAAACGGCGTCAACTTAGTTTCTGTAGACCCAATACTTTCCGAGATACACCTGTTTAAAATTTCGAAAATTAGCTAATTTGAGAGGTTTTTGCAGATTTTGTCAATGAAGGACCTATTTTTTTTGACAAGCACAGCTCTCTACATTTTAAAAGTAGGCTACATTTATAACGTTTAACAGTAGACTCTATTTTACATTTATAGTAAGACCAAATTCATCTCTATAAATCCAATACTGTCCGAGATACTACTGATCGAATTTGACGAGGTATACGTGTATCAAATGTTAGAGTGGTTTCTAAAATGAAACATACTCCATTAGGTTGGCTAGCCTTCTCCTGGCGTTAGCTACTGTTGTGAATGAGCTCTCTTTATTTACAGTTTAATCTTCTTCTTTTTCTCTGGAGATTTTGTGATTAAGTTTTTTTATTTGGTTCCTACCTTTATTGAAGTGTAAAAATTTGTTTGTTTTGTGTGTNTTTTTTTATTTGGTTCCTACCTTTATTGAAGTGTAAAAATTTGTTTGTTTTGTGTGTGTTAAGTAGTAATACAATTATTATATTTATTATAAAACATTATAATATGGAAATATTTTTGATAATACGTAACCACGCAAAAGATTTCTATTAATAGCGAACATGATTAAACAAAGACAAAAGGTTTCAATGATGGCAAAAATAATTAAACGCAGTAAATTATTTTATGAGCATCAAACATAATTCAACAGAGAAAAATGTTTCATTCATAGCAAAAATAATCAATGAGGGGAAAATTGTCTTATTATCAACAAAAATCATTAATTTTTTTAACAGTGAACATAAATAAAAATTAATTTACAAAATGAAGATTAAAACATATTTTTGGAAAATCCTCATTTTTAGTTTTCTTTAAATCTCTTGGATGGACAAGGTTTGTTCCTTGGAGTCGCTGTTCCTGTTGGGAGAGGTGCACTTCTCACTAACCGTATCTTCATTTGAATAGCTTTGTTATTCAGAGGATTGAACTCGTCGTCAGATGGAGGGTCATCAATGTATGGGGAGTTTATACCCTCACACATCATGTCTGGCGCGTTTTCACACGACTGGCCGCTGTAATGCGTGCAAAGCATTTTAGTCTATCTTTTCTGCACCCACAAGAGGTGGTACAATCCTTTTTGCAGTTGCAGGAAATCATTTTCAAGAGGGGTTGAGAGACTGGTTCTTTCATCACGAGATGTAGAATGAGGTCGTGAGAGCTGAGTCTCCAGCCCCAATCGAGGAATTCTTCTTCACTTCCAACCACTTCTGCACCCAAAACGAATCAAATAATAATTTTTTGGAACGAAAAACTAAGTTATGAAAAAGAAGAACAATGATGGTGTTGTGTGAACAGTTCAGTAGAAATATGGTGTGTGCAGTAGAATAAAAATTAATAAAAGAAAACATACCCGGTTAGGAGTCCGTAGAATGGAATCGTGCAGCATTCTGTGTTGGAGGTAATCTGGCTAGGATTAAATTAGTTTTTGCAGCCGCCCTCGCAAACAACTGGCACCGTAGATCGTTGAGATTTTGTGTTGTATAGTTGCCTCCATACAGAGAACCAAGGACGCTCTCCTCCAGGGTGACCTGTTCAACTGTGGCATTGGAATAGAGGAAAACAGCAGTGTTCTCTTCAATGCTTTTTCACTGTGGAATGAAATTTCATCTTCCTTTAGCCAAATAGTACTGATGTAGTGTCACAACCACTGAAGGCGTGAATAAAAAGTTCAAGTCCTGGTTGTGCTCCGTGCGTGAAGGAAATCTTTGAAAACATGAAATCTGCGTTTTTACCTTTCCCACACTTTTCAAAGAATATGTTCTGCTTTGGTACTTGCCTGTTTGTTGAAAGGGTATGGTCTGCTGCATCAGATGCGACTCGTGTCAAACCACAAAGAAGGACCAATAAATCAATGATCTCACCAATAATCTTCACATCATCGTAGGCAGAGGCCATTGAAATGGATGTGGTTACATCTCTATCAGATACTTCCTTTGAAAGAGGATGGAGACTGGGTGTGTTTGGCTAGATTGAGTAATCGAGATGAAAGTTGTGGAAAGAGTGGCGGGAGGGCTGTGAAACTTTCCGAGAGGCTCATTAGCAGTTTATAATTAAACGTGCACTCGCATTAGGACCAGCTATTCGCCACTTGTTTTGTATTGTGTTAACTGATCAGAATTGAACGAGGTAAAGGAACACGCGGATTCTAATCCTCTACGTCGGGGTGAGCGCAAGTTCCCTTCACCCTACTGGGTTCCAGAATTTCCGAGTTACGCGCGCACTGGGACGTCAACGGAAGGACGTCCCGACATTTTAAAAGTGCGGGAGGCTGCGCGCACTGGTTCGGAAATTCCGGAACTCTATAGGATGAAAGGAGCGTTCACTTTTCAAGGCGTAGAGAATTAGGATCCACGTTTTACCTGCTCCCCATTCTTTTCACTTTACTCAACTCAATCGAAATGGCGTATACCTGGTCCTAGCGAGTACTCGCAGTCATAAACTGTTAATGAGTCCCCAGGAAAGTTTTACAGCACACCCGACACTCAAAAAGATCTTCCTCTGGAGACTTTTTGCAAACGGCGGCAAGTGCGTGCCGGCTCAGTGGGTTCATACAAATTCAAAGCAATTGAAAGAACTTTTGGGAAATCTGGGATGGCGGTGCTACCGTCTCAGTGCGCGCGGCATTCCGCACTTGCAAAATGTTGGGACGTTGGTCCGTCCGTGGACGGAGCTGTGCGCACGTAACCGAAGAAGGGATGTTGTGTCATCAAGACGATGCCGCAAGGGTGCTACAATCTAAACGGCAAATTATAAACGGAAAGTTACATTAAATTGATAAACTTTACCAATCATTCATCTAAATTTTTTTACATGTATACTTCGTCAACGTCGATCAGCTGTATCTCAAATAATATTGAATCTATAGCGATGAATTTGGTCTTAGTTTGTTAAAAATGAAGTCTTCTTTAAAAATGTAGAGAGCTATGCTTGTCAAAAAAATAGATCCTTCATTGTCAAAATCGGTGAAAACCTCTCAAATTAACATATTTTCGATGTTTTTTTAAGTTTGAAACGCTGTATCTCGGAAAGTATTGGGTCTACAGGAACTAAGTTGACGCCATTTTGCTGCAAATTTAGTTTACTTTAGAAGAGTGGATTCACATTTTCACCGTAAAATTGGTCCATCGGCGTCCACATTGACAAACTGAAAGAACTCCAAAAGTCTTGCTGTTTTTCAAGAATTTCACAATGATTGGGAAGTCTATCGAGGTCAAAAACTTTGAATTATCATTAGCCATCCACATATAACATATCAAAAATCAGAACTACCCTAATTGATGCAAGGTAACCCTTCCCCTTTTTACGACTTTTTTACTGGACTCTCTCAATATATCTCCCAATCAACCTTGTACGTGTTTTACTCTTCACAACTATTTGTTTCATTATCCGGTCCTCTGACTAATGGATCTCTTGCCTTCAACTAAGACATTGCAATATTAATAGTCATTTCATGCATTAATTTATTTTACTTACATCAGAAACAAATACACAGGTCATCCCGTATCTAAACAAAGTTCTAATTCCTAACATATTCTCTTCTTATTCCTCTCCTTCGCATCACTCCTGCCTTGCATCTCGAATTATACCAATTTTGTAGTAAATTTTTCAAAAATTCTGAACTTCTTCTTGGTTTCAATTAGTTTTCTCTAGTCACAAGTATTGGCCATATAAATTTCTTTCCTCCTCATTATAAATTCTGCTCTTTCAGGTCCGTATAAATAGTAATATCATAATCGATTTTCCAGAGTATCTTCCTTTCCATAATCACATAACTTCTTTTGTCTTGCCTATTTACTTTAGGTAGGTGCGAACAGTTTTATGCCTACTAGCACGCATTTTTTTCATTTATTTATTTATTTTAAATCATGTCTTCATTGTGAAACATTACATGACATGTCTTTCATTACATTACATAGCACCTTACATTACGTAGTAAATTACATCACGTGTCTAGTTTATCGCACATTTTATTCCTCATAGTCGTGTTATATACCTATTGAAGGCATCATAATTCTCTTTACTCGCTAGCTTTCGTTGAGTTGTCTCCGCTACCTACTCTTTAGATTTCATTTCTGCGAAATACTGCCCTCGTTCAGCTCCATATAACTCGCATTCCCAAATTACATGATCCACTGTTTCATATCTTTACAAGCAACCACATGTTATATCCTCACTCCGTTTGATCCATTTTAAGTAGCATGCAGAGGTAGGTCATAGGGGAATAACATAAGTTGTGCCATTGCTCATTGAGTTAAAGGGCACGTTGTCCAGCCAATGAAACGTAAGACATTTCTTGAGAGGGAAGTTAAAAGAGCTGTTCAGATTTATGTAATATGTTTGACTGCGTTGTAGGTGTGAAGTGATATCCTAATACGCCCACTCCGAAAAATGTCTTGCATATCATTGGCTTGCATTGCGCATCCTCGGTACGGGTACACCTGTCTTATTCCACGACGCGCAGTGACGGTGGCGAATCAACGCCGCATTGTGGGGCACTGTGACCGCAGGGCGCGTCCCGTCACGAGAGCACCAAAGTACTACCCCAGTCTCACCCTTGTTCCACTCAGCCACGACCTTGTCCTTACCCAAGCCTCTTTCACACGGCAGTAGCGACGCGAGAAAATTTTAAGGAAAGCGTCACACGGTGAGGGTCAAAATGTTTCATAGAGGTTATTTTAATTTGTTCCTCCATTGCAATTGTAATTTGTATTGTTACCAATTGAGAGATGGAAATATCTACTGAACTTTGTTTAACGATAAATGTGTCTGTGCAAACCCTTGTTGGTTCATTATATGTTAATAACTGAATTAACGTGACATATGATTATCCTCTGTTGAACATATTTCATTACTGTGAAGACTACACTAAACAATATATTCACGTATTAATCTGTGAATTCCTCTTAACCTAGATTTGTGACTTTGTTTATGGCACCCCGAGGCATGGGTCAAACATTTTCTAAGACAAGATGACAGACCATCCCTCCTATGACCTCGCGAACCTTTTAGTATCCAAGACTCGAGAGGTTTTCATCTCTAAAGACTGGTATGAACTATTTCAAGTTGTGTCTAGGCAACTCCCGTCACATGGTTTTTCTAGGGTACAATGGTGATGAGTGATTGTAAGGTTGAGATACAACCCGTAGCGCCTTCTTGTCTTACACGGGTACAACACCAGATGAAATTACTAATTACGTTGATACGTCACTTCTGCAATAAGTGCGATATAACTTATCGCACACTACTATCAAATCTCGAGCTCATTATATGTTAAATAAATAGTTAAAAACTTACGACCTATTATGGAGGAATAATATTATTTTTGTTAAGAACTCATTATTCGTTCCTCAATCTACCTGGTTTACAGACAGTATTGAACCTCATATAATTTTTTTTCTAGCTATTTTTACTTACTGTTTCTTAAAAAACATTTATAGCATCCTTATTTTACAAATTTAAAACAAAACGCGATTGTGTACATCACGCCATCTCGCGGGAGTCGCGCCGAACGAACTTTCCCTTTCGAGGCATGACTCGGCTGCACCATTTCATTAAAATTCTTGTAAAATCACACAAAACAAATAATCCATTAAATGTGATGATTAATTTTTTTTCGTCTTAAATTACTCTCTTACAATGAAGTATTTTAACACTTCTATTTATAATAACGTTTCATCTATAATTTAGGATATTTTTTGTAGATAGACTTATGCCGTGGAGGACTTTCATGTAGAACTTTGAGACAAACAATATTCCCGTTCATATTTGTCACATGTTTCCAACCATTTAGGCAGCGTAAGCAAATATAACTCTCTCTTTCCGATTTTACCGATATTTGTCAAAAACCATTTTCATTTTTCTTATCACACATTTAAAAAATAAAAGTTAGCCTATGTTTATCTTCGATGAGTAAACTATATCCTTGCCAAATTTCATCATGATCGCATCAGTGATTTAGTCGTGATCCAGTAGCAATCACACAGACACGCTTTTGCGTGACGTATTTACATCCTGAAAATGTAAAATGGTATTTGTGTATATGCCATTTTTAACACACATTTGGATGATTTTTTTTGTATCCCGGGAGGGTTAAAAGTCCACCTAGTCCACCCACGTTCATACCTTATCCGTAAAACGAACTCAAAACATTTGGCTTCAGAGTAGTCCTGCGCTTCAAACTGAATGAGCCAGCAGATAGGTTCATGTAAAATGATACGAATGGTGGCATATTTTCCAGCACTTTCCAGCTCTTTTGTCTCGGCGTGAACTGCGTCGCCAGCACCCACTACGTAGTCACCGCCACCGCCTCCGGGCTCCTTCGTTCATAACCTCTCGCCTCGCTGTATTTGCTGACTGCGCAAGGGGAGGGACGTAACAAGCTGATGGAAGCTGATAGCGTCCACTGCTGTTTGCGCTGGCGCACGCCGCTAGTCGAATGCTTTATCTCGCGTTATTAGAGTGCCCGCGGGCATGGGTGCCGAGGAGAAAAGGAGGAAGGGGGCTTCTCAAGTTGAATGAGAGGAGAGAGAGAGAGAGAGGGTGTCAGGAAGTTAATCAACAGAAGAAGAAAAGGAAGATAGGACTGACATGTTGTATTTGGAACTCAATCGATTCATCTAATTATGAAGAGTTAGTAATTGCTTCTCTGCCATCCCTCACAACGCGTTTTAATAAACTCTTTTCCTACAACATAATACTTCGAAGGATAAAGAATGAAATTTACTGCCAAATTTAGTGGTGTAGGGGCTTTCATGTTAGTATAGGTATATCTACCCTACCTGCGAGTAGTGGCTGTCCAGGATTATTACCATAAGTTCAAACCCTTTTAATTATAACCATTTCAGTCTTGCAGTACATATTTATTCAACAATTTTTTATTTTACCATACATAAATATTCAAAACATCCTCATTTTTTAAATACATAAATATTTAAAGATATTAAATTTCACAATACATAATGTTCAAATGTTTTGAATTTCCCAAATTCATTAATATTCAAACTTTTTTATTACGTAAATTCATCATTTCTCAAACATCATACAAATTATTAGTTTTATAATTCTATATTTTATTTTGACATATTCCAACAATGTTCAGTATTTTACGTTTACCTTGTGCATTCCAATAGTTTCAAGTGTTTAAATTGTTGTCTCACAATCTATTCAAATATCCTTGTATTTACATTTTATCCTTTTTCTAAAAATCCTTACCTTTACCTTTTACACCATTTAATAAAAAGAGCTTTCCTTTTACGTACGAGTACTTCCATAAGATTGGTCAAAAAGAAACAAAAATTTTCATTTCCCTATCATTCTTTTCCTTATATTTGTCTTACCAACCTGTTTGTTTGGTATGTCTTTATGTTTATAATGTACCATTTTTCATTTAACAATGACGTTTTTTAATCATAATTCTGTATTATCAACTAATTTGATTCGTGTTTTATAATCATCTCTATCCATTTTCCTGTTTGCTTTTCAAATTTCGTCTAATATTTATTTATTTCATCATTGAATTTTCCCTTTATGTTTAAAGTAAACTTGTCAAAGGGAGTTTTAGCTTGACTACTACACTTTATCTCTTATCTTCTAAAGTTATTTAATGAATTTACAGCTATTTCTTCAGTCTCTACTAAACATAATCTTAACTGTAGTGAAATTTTTTTCTACATTATCAGACACTTTTTTTATAAGAAGTTTATTTCTTATTTTCATTTATTCATAGTTTTTATTTACCTACAATATTACCTTTGGTTTATTTAATTTTATTTTCGTTTTTATAGTTTATCCTTTTCCTTCCTTTGTTTAGTTTATAATAATTATCTTCTATCCATTTTTTAAATTCTTTCTTTCTTTTGTATTTGTTATTTATTTCTATAATTTCATCCGGTATTTTATTTAAGCATTTTGGCATAATAGTTTCTATTGTTCTGTCACCATATTTATTAAAATTTATAGGTATTCTGTATCAGTATTTTTTTCTGTTGTTATAATTATTTTCTATTCTGTTTAATATTTCATTTTTACCGATAGTTTTACTTATTGTTTCTAAGAAAAATATTTTTTTGATATTTAGCAGGTTATTTATGTTATAGGTTTCTTGTATCATTAGTATAATTACTTATACGACTTATCATTCTGTCCTGTAACGTTTGTATGGGGGCAACATAGGATACCCCATACTGTTATTCCACATCTTAGTTGAGAATCGATTAAAGATAGATAAATATTTTTAATCGTGTCTTTATCCATAAATTTTATTACATTTGTTAGTTTCCAAAATCAGATCCTGATTTTCCTTATTAATTCTTTGATGTGTTCATTCCATAGAAATAGATTGTCAAAGACCACTCCCAGGTATTTCATTTTTTTCTACTTGCTCTATCACATATTTAGAATTGCAGTTTTTTATCTTATTATGTATACATTTTAATTCATGGTATATAATTTTTACTTCTTCACTTTGTATAGACTGTGTTGTAATGTGCATTATCTTCGTCTTCTTTTCATTTAAAATAAGTGATTTGTCATGGCACCATATTTGCAAATTATTGAAGTCTTCCTGTATATTTTCCCTTAATGTTTCCAATTTCCCTTAATTTTCCAAAATCAACATATCCATAAAAATTACATTTTTTCAAACAGGTATTTTCATCGTTTATATATATACTGTCTCTTATACACATCTAGATGTGTATAAGAGACAGGTATTGGGAAGGACTGTTGTTAAATGGTAGTAACATTGATCTAGAGTAGTGNTTTTTATCTTAACTATATACTTCCTGTTGTGTAGGTAACTTTCTAAAAGCTTGTACATCTTGCCTCTTATTCCTATTTTTTTCTAATGTATTCAACATTTTATTTTTATCTATCATATCGAATGCCTTTGATAGATCAATTGATAGTATCATAACCTGTTTTCCTACATTCAAGTTTCCGTTTATATCGTTAGTTATTTTTTCTAATAGATCGCTCGCAGTTTTTCCTTTCTTATAGGCAAATTGGTTCTTTATAATTATGCTGTGTTTCTCGACATAATTCTGCAGTATATCTACTAGGTGTTTCTCGTATATCTTTCCAATTGTTGACAGTATGGATATCAGCCAGTAATTATTAATATCCTTAAAATATCCCCCCTTACGTAATGGTCTAATGATGGCTATTTTCATGTTATCTGGGAATCTTTCTTCTTCTATACTTTTATTAATTATTTGTACTATTATAGGTATCATTATATTACTGTTTTTTTAAATATTTTCTAACTTTATTTGATCTATCCCCGGTGATTTTTTCTTTTTGAGGTTACTTATTCTTATTATGTCAGTGGCTGAGGTTTCAGGAAGGAAAATAGAATTTAGTATAGTTTTCTCACTATAGTTTCCTAGGATTTTATCACAATTATGAACCTTCTCATCTATATTTACTATAACAGTTTTTGTCATGTTTTCCGAAAAGTTTTTTAATTTGTCATTGCTTTCCAAATTTCCTTCTCTTAGATCGTCAATATTACTTTTTTTAAGGATTTGTGATGTTATTTTGTTTCTCAATTCCTTATATTTCATTTTAATTCCTTCCTTTTTTCTTTATTTGCATATGTTTTTTTCTTTTTCATGTTCTGAAAATCTCATCTCTTTTGTTCATCATACCTATTAGTTCTTTATTTATCCACGGTTTTATATTATCTATCTTTCTATATCTTCTAATTGGCTTTGTTTTCATAGATTCACTAAAACATCTTATTATTTCATCATAGATTTCTTTGGCTTTAAGTGTTTTCATTTTCTCTAGATCTATTTTTTCTAAGTTTTTTGTTAATTCTTTTTTATCCATTGTTTGTTCATATTTTCCTATTGTTATTATTTTATTTTTTTTGCATATTAATTCTTACAATATAGTGGTCGGAGATTTTGGTTTTTATGATTATTGGATTATTTTTTTCAAATCTACCACTTACAGCAATGTGGTCTATACACGTCTTACTTAATTTACCCAATCTGATTTCCTCCTATGTATAATCCGTAATATTTTGAATTATTCTATTGTCAGTTATAAGATTGATTTATATGATTTATTTCATTTTTTTCTATATTGATATTTATATCACCAATTAATATTTTATTTTTATTTTTATTTTTTTCTCTCTTCTCTGCCAATTCCTTTAGAAATGTTTTTAATTATTTTACAGGAGATCTATGAATGGCTATAATTGTAATACAAGTATTATTTATGTGTATTTTTCCTATATTGATTCAAAACACTTTTGTTTTTGTTTTTATTAATTCAAAACCAAACACATCTTTATAGAACAAAATAATTCCCCCACCTTTTTTCTCAGTTCTTTGGTAAGTTTCATTTTTAAAGTTAGCTAATTTATTTTCTTTTATTGATTATTTTTCTTCTACATTAATTTCAGTTATGACTATGATAACTAATTTATTTAATAATGGGTTAATTTTATTTTCAAATTCATCCGAATTTTTTATAGATCTTATGTTTAGATGAACATAACTTAAACCTACTTTTTATGTACTTATCTTTTTTTCCACTTCATCAAAGTTGTTAAAAATGCTAATTTTTTCTATTTCTGAAATTTCTACAAAGTCTAAATTCATGGTTATTTAAATTATTCTCATTTACATCTTCCTAACACGCAATATCTTTTAAGTATTCTTCATTTTTAATCATCCAAAACCTCATGTCTTCCTCTTTCCTTATGAAAATTTTTTAATTTTTGATCCTTGCAAATTTGAATTTGTTGATTTTGGCAAATTTTCTTACCTTCCAGAAAAGGTTAGCCGTATAAGGTGTTAGTTGTTCCCTAATATAATATTTGTTTTCACCTTTCTTTAGACCTCCCTTCACTTTAGTAGTGGTAGTACTATTATTATTATCATCAACATCATCACCATCGTGTAATATCTCAAAGCGCACCTGAATGGTTGTTTGGTTCAAATATTATCTCAAATTCAAAATTGTGAGTTCTATTGAATGTTCTATTGGATATTTCTTCTTCATGAACAATAATTTGAAGTGTATTCATTTTTATTATGTTGACGCATTTAAGTGGGGCTTGGGTAAAGTGGTTTGTCTAACTTAATTTATAAATCTTGCATACAACCAGAATACTTAAGAAATTAATAATAATGAAATATAATAAATTAAATTGTAACGAAATGGATGGAACAAAGTCATCGGACTCAAAGTATAATGATGTTTTAAGACAGAACCTTTGTATACGAGATACGACAGTTTACTGCCATTCATACGTGGTTTATATAAATAAAATATCCATTTGCGAAGATTAGAATTATTCAAAGAATAAATTCCAGAAAAATGTTTACAAAATTATTGTGCCTTATATTTGCTTTAAATATTCAAAATTGTCCAACTAAGGGAAAGACTTTTCATGAGTGAACTAGCGTAGTATTTTGATGTGAATGTTATGGAGTGCCGAGGAAAAGTCTGAAAATAATAATACATTATTTTAATTATTACATACATAAAATATTTCAGCTTAAAACAGATAATAAGGTTGTGAATACAATAAAGAAATCACTTGGTATGAAATGAAGAACCAAATATTTTGTACTGAACAAATGAGAAGATTTCACAGTCCCTAAATATCGGTGTGAAAAATAGATTTCGTAGCAAAACGTGGGAAATAATTGTATTAATAAATGTAAAAAAATGTCAGTTTTGTTAAAAATTCAGTTCTATAGATAGGAGACTGTAGAAGGAGGAGATACAGGAGACTTTGAACAAAAGACCAAACAAGGAATAACATGATCAATATTCATCAGGAGGTTGATTCTAGATTTGTAGAGAAATTATAGAACAAGAATGGAGCAAATTAGGTTGGATAGAGTGTATAAGGAAAATTAATTGATGTGCTACATTGAATACAACTAAGGGCCAATTTTCTCAATAACAAAAAATTCACTCGCTGTGCATGATACTCTGCTAGAAGTAATGAACCAATTGAAAATAGTATGTAAATTACAATTATAACTTTTTTTTTCATTATTTCCTGAGTTTGCACTTTCCGAATTCTCAAATGGACTGTATCTCCATGTATCCCAATAGAAATAATGATAGATAAATACAGTTTATAAGAATAGAATATACAACACTTTCAAACGTCCTTCAAACAAAAATTACATTGCCAAAATTTCAACTTTACATCAAACAAATTATGAATTATGTCTAAAACATGAAATGCTACAACATTTATGGAATTTGAACTTTTTAATCCAAATTTGAGACTAGAAATTTTGTAGAATATATACCATAAGTTTCTTTCATTTCCGTTTTGAAAATATTCCCCCATAATATTAGTCCCAAGATTGAATCATAAAAAAGGTCGTAAAGAAAATTCCCAATTCTTTAAAATAGGTTAAAAACTTACCGGATGTCTATGTGAATCATGGATTTTTAGTGACTGGTACGTGTCAGCTCGATCATTTTTCGCATGTGACGAAAATAGTTTTCCATGAAAATACTAGTTGATAGTTAGGATGTCAGAGTGAACTTATAGATTCATTTCCTGTAGTTGAAGAATCGGTGCCTGAGTCGACATTGGAATGTACGGTTAGGTCATCGCGTAATCTATTTATGACTTGACATGACACAATGGATTCAGATGGTTCGAAACTACAGCTTTTACTTGAAATCGTGGTTAAAGAACACTTGCTCTCTTGAAATTTCCAACCCGATATTTCAATGTTCTCTTCAATGATGTTTGAAACTTCACAAGTTTCACCACACTTTCTTCCTGCTGTAGAAGGTCTAAAAGGACTTCCACTAGTAGAACACACTTCATTGTCAGAAGGGACATCGATGTTCTTCATAAAATTCATTTTGCCAAATACTCGTATTTCACAAGGCCTCAAAATTTTTTCGTTCTCAAATTTGCCCTCATTAGATTTTATTTCCTTTGAGTTATATTCGTTCTCAGAGACTTTATTGTCTGGAGCAAGTACATTTCTAGTGTCAGGTGCATTTGGAGGAGCATCCGTGGCTAGTTCTGAAGATATAGCTTCCTCGGAAGTGTGCATCGTGATTACACTTTTGGAGTCAATCGCTTTCGCGGGAGCTCGAGAAGCTAGGAATACATCGCCCCGTTGCTTAGGCAAATCATTTCTTGGAATAAAACATATACACTTTATCTCTGCATTTGGTTCGGTTGTACGTTGTTTGTGACACGGACTTATCCTAACCGGAGGTGTGACAATATCCTCAGCGTCTTCTGATGGCACTGGTAGGATAGTGTCTGCTGTGGAATATTCAAATGATCGGATACTGGAGGATTTGATATTAGGATATTCCCGTCGTCCTGAAGAGAAGCTAGTCGTAGCACTCAGTGATGGGGTTATATAGCTTACAGTGGGAGCCACAGCTGTTTCATCTTCCCCTGAACTGGCTGTTTCCGACTTTTTCTTCTGAAGTTGATCTGTTTTAACAATTTCTTCAAACGGAATCAACTGCGAACAAAAGGATTTTCTTAAGATATTAAGGACATCCAAACCTCGCTTATCATGAAACTCGAATACCAGTTAAAGCAAAAGAGAAAATATCACAAGCTTAACGAATTGTTTCGAAGAACGGGTAATGAGTATATCAATCAGGATCGGTGGTTTTCTCTTGCCAAGATGCTTTGACCAGACGGCATTGACAAATGTGACTACAATCGGTCTGAGTTACTGCCTGTGAAACCGGTTATAGTCAATGAGTTTCTGTCTGGGATCAAGGATATGGGTCAATGACCTCAGCCAAGGTATAACCATCTACGTATAACTAGGTATAACCATCGAATTGTGTAGAAAAGAAAAAGAAATCGGCGTTCATATGTTGATAATTAAACATTAAGAAATTGGATCTTCGGATATTTCACTAGAGACATAGATGATAATAGAGGTAGAGAAAATATGTTTTCAGAATTGGTCAAGAGGGATAAAATAAAAACATACGATGATGTATTTGTTTGTATTTGTTTACTCCGTATCTCCTAGGTTCAACTTCTACAATTGCTCGTGGATTGCCTCAGTCAAGATATCCATCATTCGCAATAAGCTCACGATCTACAAGCGCTACAGTATTTTATCTCGATTGAAAATTAGTCTGTAAGAATAACCGTGGTGTAGTGAATTTTCAAACGTTCTCACTCAATTCTCTACTGGCGTTAACCAGCTCTTTTTTTCCTACCCCTCTAGTTTCTGGTGGAGTTCAGGTCAGATAGTTTTCACCCAGGACAGTACACTTAGAGATAGTGACAAAATAATATAAATGAAACGCCATATACCCGGTTCTCCAAAATGCGTAAAAGTTAAATACATTAACGTGCGAAAAGATGCTACCGGTTAACTGTTTAAATACACTCGGCTTCAAAGAATACGACTTTAACTTTTTCCCTTTCTTAAATCCTAAATGATACAGGACAACGTGAATGATCTGGTACAATGGCGATCTCCAGAGTTCAGTTTTTCAGGTTGTTGTCTGGCAGCGTCGACTGGAGATTTGAGTAAAACGTTGGGGAAGACGATAAAGCATACATTTCCGATTAAACTTCGTTGTGAGCTGTATTACGAAATTTCAATAAAGTACGCTAAATTTGCCCTTTTGCCCTTTGCACCTTTGTCCTTTGATACTTTGAATTGTCAGACTGAAGATGCAAGATAAGCTGGCGAAAGTACTATCTGAATAAATATTTTACTAGTAGACAACACCACATTTTTGATTTATTCTTACAAATAGTATCGCCTGGCCGATATCCAGCTACGTCTAAAGACTATCTTTCTTATCTACTACGATCGTGATGGTGACAACGGCACTGTGGAATTTTTTACGGGGGTATTAATTACACTATAAACAATTATATCATCGTAAGGTAGTTACATCACCTCGTCATTGAGAATTGGCGCCAAAGGTTTAGTGGTCTGCTCAGTAATGTCATAGGCCACATAAAGTGGGTTTAGTCCCAACTCGGCATCCGCATTCCAGCGCAAATCCACATACGTGTTGTATGATCAAGGAATTGTAAAGAGATGGGATGTGTGTCTGAATGTACAGGGTGATTATGTCGAAAAATGAAATAAATCTCGTATTCAGTTTACTCACCTTCGGCTCTTCTGACATATTAGAACGAGTTTCGGACGGTTCGGCAGATATATCCAGGACAGCGTACGGTGCCTCGTAGGGCGCAATTCGGGCAGCCCTATAGGAAGGACTGCGAACAGAACCAGTTGTGAGGGATATTTCTCGACTTTCCGGTGTTCTCATCACCTCGTCGTCAACTTCAATTGACTGACTACCCTCGTACACGAAGTGTCTGTCAAAAAAAAGAGAGATTAAACAAGAGAAATTAATTCTGCGCGTAGAAATGAATTCAGGATGTCAAAGGAACGAATACGTGAGAAATCCTTCCCTTTTTCTGTGTACTAGCTATTGAAACAATCCACGTCACACATTTTTATATGAGAAAGAACTATACGTGGTAAAATGGAGAATTGCGTCAAATTGCTAACAGACCTGAGAGATTTTGGAAGGATAATGGGGCGATGAGGTTCTGGTGGTTGCGTGGGTGGATCTACTTTTGCCAACACCCTGGATAGCACGTTGTTTAATGCTCCACTAGATCGCTCCAGTGGTGACGGAGGAGCGTGTAGTTCTTCAAATGGCCGCTCTGCAAAACACCGACGAAGACGTTCTTGCTCTTCCGTGAACTGCAAGGTTAGTATTTTTCATTTATTTCTCACCAAGAGTTCGCGCTGTCTCTAACAGTTGTCATTACAAGGATCAAATTTTATCTATCTCTTCTAATACTGAATTGTGTTGTGCTTTATCTGAAAATATATCCCTAATAGTCCCTATGTGTTTTACAAATTGATAAAAAATACAACATTTTTCTTTACTGTTTGATAAACGCAAACGTATCAATTTTCTTGTTACTTTTTAAGAATTCTACCCTCTCCGCTCCATATAGCTCACAATACCGTAGTATTAGCAGCATTTTCCTTACCATTTTGGCATATACAAGTTTCATTATCAATTTTTGCGAGGTAAGTCCTAAAATTTTCATGTCATGTTGTGAACTCTTTAAATATAATACTCGTCTAAATAACATTTTCTATTTTTCGTGACGAAGCGTATGAGAAATTAGGTAGGATGTTCCAAATTAACTGGTCTAGGAAACTTAATCATGTGAAACCTTACTCTTGATACGTTTAATGTGACGTTTTGTGATTTTTTTTCGATATTTCTTAATTCTGTAAATATTAGCTACCTCTTTTTCTTTCTTATCTCATTTACTCATATGGTCACTTGCATACAGATCATAGAGTAGGAAGAAGATAATTCCGAAATTTTCCATGTTTCGCAAAAATCAATGCGTCTCAGATTATTCATCAACAATAGTATGTTACTCACATATATGTATGCATAAAAGGAATAGATTTTTTTGTGATTCCACTATCGTGTCGCCTTATTAATCTAAAAGTGTCTCGTCTATTAAATACCACAAGCTCTTTCGTTATTTGTGCTTATTCTCAAACAAATTTTCGTACCGGAAATAAAATTGAAAATGCAGACTCCGAATTGTATTACAGCATAAGGCATGGATGTACGGCCTTGTAGGCTTAATAGAATTTAATTTTGATGCCTATGAGGAATGTTGATGCCTATGTCGTTTCGAATTATGGGTTCGTTTATGAATACGGTAATTTTCTGTGACCTGAAATATGGTTCAAAGTAACATGAAATTGCGGTCGTTACGGAATTTTAATTTGGAGTCATAAATGAGGTAATTTTCATTGCTTTTATTATATATTAGTTTTTTTGTGACAGCTTGTTTTTTTTTCGGTTCATGATAAGATATAGTTAATATTTAATGGGATGAAATATAGAGATTTACTAGTTCTCTTCGGGGTATCATGATGCTTGTTGTAAATGTGAAATGATGGAACGTAGAGCAAGACCCTCCGAGTAAAACAAGTGAAAATGATTGCAAGTGAATGTGTATGGTACATGACCTTAATCAATTTTTTGAGGTCTTCTACCTGAAATCGTGCCTCCGTTGAAGCGACTGCTGCTTCAGTGCGCATTCTCATGGCGATTGTGTCCAGAAGCGAGGTCCTGGAGCAAATGAGTAGAATATTAATTTCATGCGTCATGTTAATTTCATCAACAAGCAAAAATCATATGAATGTATTATAATCACTTGTTCCTCTTCTCATATTGTAAAGACTGCAATGACATTATACTCGAAAGTCGAAAGACAAGAAATTCTGGTCATACGTCCTCAGGCATCTTCGGATCACTTTTTACCGAATGATGAAAGATGTGCGTCTTACTTCAGCTATCAATGTTTTGTTACATTCTGTTGTCGTGGGTAGAGTTCGCATCGGGCATACGATGAACAAAACAAGTAAGCCATATGAGAACCACAACAAGACAAATATGTAGATTCAAAATAATTTGTGAAACTGAAACGTTTCTCGTCTTTCTGATATGAACACGGAATAAAATAAAAAAAGAAACTACATTTTTAATATTGTAATACTAAAAAAATCGGATACTTCCAGTAGCATTCTACACAGTTGGTAAAGCTGAGGCAAGACGTCCTATAAACTGGTTGCGGGATAATTCAGTTCGAGAGATCATTGCGTGGAACGAAAGAAAAACACGACTTATGTCATGTCAAACGTAGAATGAAAAGTTTGCGAAGGGTTTGTTGAATCGGACTTAGTGGATGCCACAAAAGTGTATCGACTGATGAACTGCAGGTACTCGTGGGAATAATGCTAATAGACCTGTATTTAAATAAATTCTAATTGCGTTAATATTTGAGGAAGAAAGGAATGAATGTTAACGAACAGGATAAACAGGTGGAAGGGCGGATAGGATACCATACACTGACAATTAAAGAGTAGCAAATCAGGTGAGATGCGAGAACTGAGACGAACAGCCTGTACATTTAAAATAAAGAATATAAGAGGATAAACTAAAAATGGTTTCAGCCGGGGAGATACACCCTTCAATATATGACTGGGCATGGACATTTTCGCACGTGTCTAAAAAAGATGAGCAACACAAAAAATAATATATGTGGTGATAGGCATGAAGATACACCGAAGCATCAATTGTGTGATTGCGATTTATTCGGACCAGAAAAAGCAGAATTTATAATGAGGATGAAAAAATGGATGATGTCAATATTCGTTGCGAGAAATTTAATAGAATCGGAGAAGAAATTTAGGGGAAGAATTCTCTACCAAAATTACAATAATATGATATGCAACGCAGGAGTGATGTGAAGGAGAGAAGGGAATATGTTAGGAATTAAAACCAAGGTGTGACTTCGTTTAGATACGGGGTGATCTGAGTATTTGTTCCACATCTAAAGAAAATACATAAAAAAAAGATATATTGCTAAATGTATACAAATCTACTCGCTACTTAGAAGAAATCTTGCAAAACCTTTCGTCCAGGTAAACAAGGCAAGAACTGAAACTTTGAATATCCTGAACTGAAGGAGCGATACTGTAAAAATGATATGAGGGTTACGGAAAGTAAAAAAATTCAGAATAGCATGAGATACCGTTTGGAGTCACTCCGGGCCACCAATTTTACGTGCTAGAAAACATAAAAGCAAAAGTATAAAGTTCCACGCTTTACTGGATACAAGCAATTAACCCATTTAGACCCATTTCCCTTTAAAATTTTCCCTACCTGTTCCGGGACATGGACATTCCCCATGATGAGTATCCTGAGGAAACAGAGAAATGTCTGTGTGAATGAGCTCCAGTCTCTCCTAAGCTGATGGGTGGTTGCTGAGTACTGCCTGTGCGTCGGTCTCCACCTCCACCAGTAGATTCCGCTCCACCTTCCACGGGTACTGCTAGTCCTGGTCCTGTGTTAGTGGCCGCTGTCTCAGTGGCTGGCCGACCACGGTGATGGCGGATACCTTCTGCCCAACTTCGACGCCAAGCACCAGCCGCCCCAGAAATTCCAGTACTAGGAAAAAAAAATTATCGAAAGAAATTAACAAACGGGACAAGACAGGCCAAAATGGGGGGGAAATATCTGTCGAAAAAAAGATGAGACGTGTCAGAAAAGGGAAGAAGAAGCTACAGAAATGTACGGGATGTACAATTTAGGAGAAAAAGAAGAAATTATTTGACCCCACTCAAATGATACGTCAATTTATAACAGGATGCAGTAACGTTCAGACATATTTGAAAATAATAGGTTTGATGGACACGGAGATATGTATATGTGGAGAGACAAGAGAAGATGACAACCTTATGTCTTAAGATACGGGGTGATCTGAGTATTTGTTACGGAGCTGAGAAGGGATATTTTTTGATGAGAATAAAGGGATGAACATAAAATTAACAGATAGGACATCGTTATTAAAGTTTAAAGACATATATGACTCACTTGAGGACTACGTATCAAACATTTGCTTGATGATGGTGGCGATCAAGATGGTGGATACTGCGCCGGCCTCCTCAGCGACAAGGAAATTTCACAATGACAAGGTCATTTGTGACGGACAGGAAGTTTATATCTTAGAGAAATTAAATAAAATGTAATAGTATGTGTGGTTAAGTGTGAATAATGTGAAAAAATCAATTGTATACTAAAGAACGAGAGAGAAAAATCGTTAATGGATTAACCAAAATCTTCTGTTACCGTAAAACATAACGGAACACGTTGATTTTCAACATGAGGAAAGGGAAAGCAGAGGAAGTTATATATGTGTGGTAGAGGATTCAAGACACCGGATCATTTAATGTGGAAAATAGTATTTAGTATGGCCAAGAGATATCATTAATTATTTCAATTTCAATAGGGTGGTTTATTTACAAATAAGCATTAATTATATCCAAATATGTGGCGAGGTTTTTGCCTGTACGCCTTTCAAATGCCTCTTAAGTAGAGTTGAGGGAAAATGAAACAAAGAAATTAAAATTTTAATTATCATAGCAGGAATCAATTGTGTATGTCAGAACGTCCGTCGTTAAACGATCTAAAAGATATTAAGAAAAAACTTCAAGATTATATCGTAATGAAATAGAAATTAATAGACTACAACAGAGATCACATATCGTGCAAACCTCACTAGTTGGGTACTGAACACCAAAAGAACGAGCGGGTTACGGATGGTTTCGCTTAGGATGGTGGAAATTAAGGAAACTTAGGGGGGATCAAGAACCTATTTGCCCACTTTGCGGTGAACAAAATTATGATTGGATTCCCATTTCAATAACGTGTCCGGAAAAAGATCGAAAACGAACATTTATCCAAGTTGGTGCATTCCAAAATTATAACATTAACGTATTTAGCCATTGCGTTAATAAAAGACCATAGAGTATCTGTAGTGCAGTCCTTTGGTAAGTTCCTAAGTTATGTGAGGGAGATGAGAGAAATTAATATGCGCTGAAACTAATGATTCAAATGAACCGTGATTCTGTCGCTTCGTCTTTTTCTTTTGTTTCAGGTGGAGAAGTGTTGAGAAGACGTTCCAAGGATTATGCCATGAATTATAAATGAGATAGTATGAAATTATTATTATTAAATTTCACCTGGTCGTCTTCCCGGCGGCCTCTTTGCGTTTCGTTCGTCTTAATCTGTGCTCACTCAACGATCGGTTTCTTTCCGCACCGATGTGTTCGTCTGGTTTGCCACCGACACTGTGCCCCGAATCAACGGGACCTTCGAAAGAGAAATCTTGTTGCGGTATGTTTCGTATTTTTCCTTGTGTATTTAAACATAACTTCATTATCAATTCTTCACAATTGACCAAATCGGTATTACCTCGTTGGGCTGAATTTGAACCATAGGTACCATACTTCTTTGAAACTTATTTCACTTAAAATCTAAAATATAATATCGATACCAGACCGTCTATTCTTGAACCTTTTTTTTTTCTTCTACACCAAATGAAACATCTTTACTTCCAACTAACAGACACCTAACATTCCAAATGGTGTAGGATAATGGTAGCACATTAAATAAGGTATTTAATACTTCTGAATCATATTTCTTATCTATTCTTGAAATTTATTCTTTTGTTCATACTCTTCATGAAAAATCTTGTTCATCATCTTTGCAGTTCAACTGATAACTCTGTTTATCTGGAGCGTGGGCGATCCCATATTCAAATAGCGTTAGATATGACCCATATAATAAATTATTTTATAAATGAAAGGTTAATTAACCAAATGGCTCTAATGACCTTGCCGTTCACGAGCCCAAAAGCCCCCCCAAAAATTAGCTGTTTCACTAATTTCTAGAAATCATGACAGTGTGTGATGTCATCTGCGATATATAACAAAATATTAGGTAAAAACGTTTAGGGTCATGCATCCGGTTCATATCTTAGTGTTGTTGACAACTAATTAAAATGTTTTGAGGAGAGCTGAAATCGTATTACCTGCCTTCGGTGTGGACGGCATCTGTTCTTTGATCTTGCGCTGAAGGCTTTCACTAGCATGACGTAACTCTTCCAAGAGATGGGAAGTAGACGTTCGAGGTGCGTCTCCGGAACTTCGGGTACCACGGGCGTTACTCCGGCTCCTTCCACGACGTTCACCTCCATCTGTGCAGCGTGCAGATTAGTAGAAAAATGTCAAATTGCTCTACCACAGACACTTTAGGTTACACCGCGGGATCACGAAACCTCGGAAATAAGATATAACGTAAATAAGTTCTCCTACGATCCTCACGTAAATATCCGGTTCTAATATTCGAATTGGCCGAGTAAATGTGTCAGTCAGACTGGATCATAAAATTATGAAATAATCCTCTCTGATCCCTCTGGGATCGGAAAAATAGTCATCCAACCAGAAGATCCATAAAATCCAGTGCCCTACCTATTTAGTCATGCAAACTCCATTAAATTTCATGTACTGCTGTTTAGAAAACTACTTACAGAAAACCCTATTTAGGAGAAAAAATCGAGTTTGTATATTGTTGGGGCGAGTACAAAACGATATTGGAAACCAACACCACAAGCAACTACAAAACTTTCAGAACTAACACCTCGTCAATAACCCCAAACATGGGAGTAGCTAAGGGGTAACAGGGACGTTCACTTGACCACCCCTGTATATTCAATAAACCAAAATTAATATATTAAGTAAATACCATTCAAATTTTCTGGGTGTTAATCACACACTCGGTCTACTATAAATTATCAAGAGAATCTACAAACATTTCAATAATTTGCAATATTGAAAGTAAAATTTGATAGCGATATTACCTCTATCCTAGCATTTTGTCGAACTACCTCCCGCAATCTGCGCCGGTTGAGTCAAAGTTATCGAGGTTTAGAATCTTTGGTATACAAAAATTATATAATGTGTCCAATTTACCACCAATTGGATCAAGATCTTGCCCCTCCCTTTCTAAAAATATGTCTCTGCCCTTGGCCCCAAAAACAATATTTATCCGGTGTCTTTTACATGGATCTCGCCTCGATATGGTTCTCTAATACCACGTTTCACGATACGAATACGAAAGCCAATCGTTGGCTTCTATTGACTGGAGGACAATAGTTGGCTTCGCAAGGACATTTTTGAGGTGATTTTAGAATCCTTCACAATTGAGTTGTCCTGGGGAGTAGACTCAAGGTAACTATTGGCGTACAATGTTACCCCTCGCCACCACTTTAAGCAGCGTCACTTGAGAACTAGTTTCGCTGTTTTTGTCGCGGCAAATCAATGCTTCGTGTGGACAGAAAAAAGCCGTCTTTGGAATCATGAAGTGGGAAAAACATATTGGAAAGGAAAGTAAGTACAACGTCTTTGAATAAGAGTTTGCGACGTGCGGCACGGAAAGAAAAGGAGGAGGAAGAACCAGTAAGGATTGAAACCTTGGTGACGGCCAAGACATCGGGTACAGGTGTGTAGTAAATAAAATTTTAAAAAATTGGACAGATTAAGGTCAATCGGAGAAGCCAACTGTTGTCTTCCTGTTCATAGGAAGTCAACTATTGGCTTGCTTATTGGTTTCGTGGAAACGCGCCATAAAGTGCTCGATTTTCTCGACAAACCTGCTGAGGCGAGGCTGGCTCGCCTGGAGCGTGGTCCACTGGGGCCGATGTCTGAACTACTTCGGTGTCGTGTCCAACTGAGACGATGGTGCGAGGGATTGTCGCTACGCGGTGAAGCTTCTTCCTCTTCTTCATCGTCACCGTCTGTCAATTCACTGCTGCTGCTAGGCGTTGACAGGTTTCGTGACAAACCATGAGATGAAATATCCTCCCCCTCGGCTTCATCCGTCATTTCAACATCCAACTCCTCATTTGCCTTCTTTCTCTTCTGATGGTCAGACAATATATCCATCAATCTTATATTTTTTTTATTTCAAAGTTTGTTTTTCATCGGATGAGAATGAGGTCTATATTTGCTCTACATATCAATATAAAGTTTGGTTCTCAGGGATTGTGGACTGTCAGCGTGACCACTCGCAGTCAAACCATTTAGCGACAATTCGTGGGAAAAATTGAGCTACCCCGAAAGGCAATCAAACTTTCTGTTCCGACGTGACGGTGCAAATACGAGACAGATTGCTGACTTAAGATAAGTCCCAGCCCCAGGTAAGTCCCCGTCCGTGAGAACATGGCTTAAGGGAGGAGTGAGATGTTGAGTCATTGGGGTACGTAAAGAAGCGTATCGACATCCGTCTAGAGTGGGTGAAGGAATCTGAGCAGCGGATTAAATTCGCGTGAGAAATATATATTCGCGTAACGCGAAAGAGTGTCATTATAATATGTCATAATATCATTCAATGTTGATGACAACATTAGTTGTCATAATGTAAGACAGTATGAGTCCAACTCTTGTATAGTGTCATGTCTGGTTGGGGTCTTACAATGAGAATTTCATGAATAATTTGAGAATTTAGTAGAAGTATTTTAACAAGAAATTTGGCGTGTGAAAATAGCCTTTCATTTAATGTACTGCTCTTCACTGGTGTTCAGAGGTCCTGAAGATGAGATCATACGTAGACCTCGAAACGTTGACCGTTATTTCAAGACCAACAAGTATTGAATAAATGATATACTCTATGAACTTTGAAGTTTTTGATTGTCTATAATCTGCACTCTGTTTAATTCTTCTGAAATAGGTTAGCTTTTATTTTTAAAATCTGTGATAAGAAAGAAATGGTTTCTGACATCAAATATCGATGAAATCGGAAGAAAGAGAGTTTTATTTGCTTACGCTGCCTGAACGATTAGAGATAAGTGACTACAATGAACCGCAATATTGTTTGCCTAAAAGAGGTTTACTGGAACGACCGGGGTAGCATTTGTATCTACAAAAATTAACCTAAAATTAAAACACCTGTAAAACGATATTAAAAATAGAAGAGTTAAAATACTGTAATTCAAGAGAGTAATTTAAGAAACAATGATAATCAAACTTAATAGATTATTTGTTTTGTGCATTTAACACAGATAAAAATGTCTTAAAATCGTAAAATTTCGTGAATTGGTTTTGCAACAATTTTAGTGACATTGTGCAGCCGCGTCATGCCTCTGAAGCGAAAATACTTCCGCGAGATAGCGTAGTGTATGCAGTCAGATTTCCTATGAAATTTGTCTTATGAATTTCAAAAATTGAATGCTGTATATGTTTTTAAAAACCAGTAAGTAAAAGTATTTTGATCTTACAATACAAACAGCTTTTATTTTTTCCAGAGTAAAAGAAGATTAGTCTAAGAAAACTCCGGGGCAACACCGAGTAATCCGCTAGTACAAAATAAATGGGATTCAGAGATGAATATAAAATGATCGTTGGTTTATTCAGTTTGGTTGAGGATTGAATATATTTTGAATTTTGTTCGTATGATTGTACTATATTAATTATACCTTTCCTCGAAAGTTACTACGAATTCGTTTTCGGAGACATTTTTTGAATTATTTCGTTACGATTCTCCTCTTTTCCACCGATTAACCCTCGGCGTCTCCACCTATTAAAATTGATTCTACTTTCTGCTTCTCATTAGCAGCGCCTGCTACTCGTAAAATATTAGTCTTCTCATAGCCCAATTAAGGGTTTGATTTAATAAACTATTTGTTACCAAAGCTCATTCGCTTGCATGTGTCGTAACATCCACAATTATGAGAGGCGGGTCGACTAGAGTATGAATTAAACCAGGATCAGGTTTCCTTAGTAAAATAACAAAATAAAATCATTAACTTAAACACTACATAATATATGTACTAAACTCCATTGATTACATCTGTTATCAATCCCCACAAAAGTATACCATACAAGTAATCAAATCATTACGAATGAAACGATCAAGAACACTTAGTTGATGCTCAGAAGATATGCCATACAAAACAAAAAAAACATTTATAAATGAAATCATTAAGAGCATCTACTTTACGAACGCATACTGTCGCTCGGAACGGAATCGCAGCTCACACTCTATGCTAAGTATTTACGAAGCACTCATTGAAGACGCGTGCTTCGGAGCGTGCGCCTCAACGCACACTCCTAACCGTTCGCTCTGCTGCTGTCTCGAAAGATGGACGTCTTGGGGGGGGGATTACATTTACTTTATTACGATGACATGATCGTCGCATGTCCTTACTGGTCGGTTCAAAACTAAGACCACCAAGGAAGCTTCGCTGACAGACGTCGTTCCCACGCTCCCCAGAATGCTGACAAGTTCACGGCGGAAGTGGCGTATCCGTTTTCTGCACCTTCGTGGGGTTACTCTACACCACGTGCACCCGAAAAGAAATAATCATGACTGCGGTTAATAAATTATACGCGGTCACAGTTAATACATGAATTAAATAAATAATAATAAAAAGAATTTCAATTTTAACATTGCTACGGGGACCGTAACAATTTTTACATTTATTTTAGTAGAATATTACACGAAAATGTTACACGAATCTTGATAATCATGGAAAAAAAACTTATTGAAAATAAATCTTCACTAAAATGGGTTATCGCTTTTCCTGAGTTTTTTTAAATTTATATAACCATATACTTGACTTCCAGAATACCGTAAAAATATATTTGTTTGCGAAGTTTGATGGAATGACGAGGATAATTTAATTCGTACAAAGATATCTGCTTGAAAATTATTGTTCAATATTATATGTTAGAATTCTTTGAATGCTCAATTTATCAGCCCTAATGTTCATATGTTATTCTAATATAGCATTATGTCTCAAATAACATAAGGTTCATATCTGATATTAAAATTATAAATGTTGAAGTAAAGCCAAATTTATGAGAAGTGATTACGGAAAAATTTGTAGTCATATTAATGTACTGTGAAATATTCATAGTAATGACTGATTAAGTCACTAGGTATCATTTTGAAAAGACTACATTTTTTCCGCGGGATTCAATTATGAATTCACAATTATTTATATAATTTCTTTTAGTGACAGAATTTGTGACACAATTGTTTTTTTCATTATATATTTGTGACGGGAATTTAAACATTCATTAGGCAGGGATGATAAATTTGTCTGTCCATTTATGTTGGATTTACCAAAAAATTGGAATTTCTTTCCACTGTAGATATTTTCCGATGAGTACAGATAAGAGAGAGAGAGAAGTACCTTGTGCTTGAGATGAGGTAGAGAGATTTTGCCCCTGGGGAACGCAGTACCCTTTCGATGAGTGGAAGGGGGTCTCGACACCGCGGGGCTCTCTGTGAGCGTAGAAGTGGATGATGACGTAGATGATGTGAGAGAATGTTGGCTTCCTTGTATTCCATCTGCCAACAAATTCATAGTGGAACGGGATGCGCCCTCTGGAGGTACGGCGGCTGCATCCCCCATCATCAGCACCGTCTTCAGAAAGTCCCAGCGCTCTTCTGACTCCAAGGTGCGCGGCGCACGGGGTGGTGTCAAAGGAGTATGGAGGCTCTGGTCATATAGATAGCTATTGATCATGATTGGATCATCACTCTTTTGCTGAGTCAGTGATTAATTATTTTCTTAATTTATTCTCATTTTGTGTTATCATTCATATTTGATGTGTCTGTTCTACCACTTACTTCTAACCAGAATTTATTGTATCTTGTATGCTGCCCATATCATGAAAATATTTGTCCATCTCGTATCCCTACTTCATCTTCATCTATGTCTCCTTCTCGTTTATATTCATTACGTATAATTTTGAAAATTCCTCTATGCATACTGTAAAAAAACTCGAAAATTAAAGGGTGAACGGAGCAGTGGGTAACACTCGCCTGATTATATTTGCCCTAGCTAGTTCTCGTGCCAATAAAAACATTAAGTAGATTCGTATTATTTTTAATTAAGTGGAAACAAAACACAGGGTTTCTCGTTAAAGGAGAACGCATATTACAAAAATAAAATTGACTTAGTTATCCTGGATACATTTCCAAATAACACTACCATGCACAAATCCCAAAAAATGATACGTTATCACACACAAAATTGCCATAAAATTTTTAAAACAATTTCTGGTATTAATTATTATCAGTTAATTACAACAAAAACATTAATTAAATTTAGAAAGCCATCATTATTGCTCACTCTTCTTTCTGCCGTCATTAAGAATACAATCACAAAAGTTCTGAGCGTGGGCCATTACTATTCCGGTTCGTTGCACTAGATCTTCTCGCCGCCATTTAAATATCTATTACTGTTCGCAACCAGTATTCTCAGGTTACCTTTTCATTGATGATTAGATCAGTCTAAAAGCGTAGGTGTGAAGATTGGAATGCCATTGATTAGCATCGGCTCGAGCGTTGCGTCCTTCCTCGTACCTGCCAGTCGCTCATTCAGCGTTCAAAACCAGCCTTCTTTGGAAGTTGCCACGCCTGCCTGGAGTTTCTCTTTCTCGGAATTTGCAGCGTTCACCGTCATAATACAGTTATTTTACAGCGAGAGTTCGTTCAACTTGATGCAACGCGTTTAAATAGTCTTTACAATCGCCACTTGTTACAAAACAAAACATTTGAACTCCGACTAGTTCTCGGATAGATTATTAAAGTTGAAATTTTGAAAACTCGGCATAATTTGGAATAAGATCAAGTTATCAATTATAAATAACTTGTCTAAAACTTCAAGACCTAGAGGTCAAGAGTAATGAAGAAAATCTCGAAGTGATCTCGGAATCATTGAATCTCGGAATGTTCTACTCGAATCTGATCGAATGTGCTCGAATCTCGAAATCTCATTAAAGTCTCGGATATACTCGAATGATCGAATCCTGCTCGAAAATACTCGAATGATCACGGAACGTTTGTGCATCATGTTTTGTCACCTCGTTCCCACTCTGTCCCTCACAAATTAAATCGCGTGATACATTCTTAAAAACCATGTAACTATTTTTTGCCAATCATGTAAAATTTGCACTCCACGCGGAGTTGTCGTGGTTGTTTGAGTTTAGAACGAAAAATGCTTGTTCGTAGCCCCTCAGAACGTTCTTTTCTAGAAAATTTCCTCGCTTCAACGTCGTTATTATTTTCAACCGTCCGCTCCGTAATTTTAACCTAACGCTTTTTAAAAATAACAGAAAACTAAATTTAGGAAACTTTCGAACCATTCACTGCCACTCCCTTGTCTTCAGCGCCTCCTTTGTCAACCGTTCTGCGACGCACGTCTAACGGTCGATCCCTCGTTGTGTACGTCAACTATCCCTAGACAATTCTTAAAAGCTTAGGCCCGAGCCCCCTCACATCCACGCTCTCCGGGTTGCTATCTATTGACATCCTTTTAATTTGTAAAGGGCTTGTGCCTCTCTCCACACCCACGATATGAGTTTCTCTTGCAGCTGCACTTTTTGAAACCCAAAATCTGTCACTAACGCTGACCTTGTCTCTTTCAAAATACTTCTTGTAATTTTCCGTTGCTTCCCAGTTTAAATATAACGGCGCCATCCATTGTGTGTTAGCAAATTTTCTATCTACTTCCCCCTACTAGCCAAAAGTAAATGCATAGTACTCAAACACTCTTCTTATCGCTGAATTTTTATGACCGTCCACCGAACAACAAAATACGAAAACCCGCGCCCTTCACAGCGGTCGCTTTTTCCTCGCAGCTGCGCAACAGAAATCGCCGTTACGATTCTGCTCGCTTACGAAACATTTTGCTTGTTATGTTTTCATTACTCTAATTAATAATTAATAGATTTCTACAATACTTATTTCATTACCATATATTTCACAGTCGCACAAAATGTGATTGATTGTTGTACACAGCAGATCACCATAGATCATTTTATTTTCCAATTTTTCAAAAATGTGACCGGGAATTCCCAAGAAATTATGCTCGGTCGAAATCTTATTTTATTCTCCCCTTCACGTTACTTGTGAGATTTACGAATATGATAAATATCCAATATTCAATAAAATTCAATAAAAAAGGTACAGAAAAACCTCATTCAACCGGTTTACTTAGATCTGGATAGTGGAATGTCAGGAAAATCCAGGTACGGAAAATAAACATTAAATATCATGTACAAAATCACTTCTCATCTATGGCTGTGCAGCATATAATATACGAGTATAATCCATAGTAATGTAAAGTGAATTAAGCAAAGGACCTGAGCTTCCTCGAGGTATAAGAATCCGACTATTCCTTCTTCAATTTATTTAGTCTGCGTAGGAGAGTAGGCTGGTTATCCCCCAAGGTTTCTAGCGTTCTACCGACTTTGAACTTGATCACAAAGGCTGCACACATACTATTTAACTTAAAATCTTTCTTACGTTTTCGAGTGTAAAATTTAAACAAAGATATATATTGTTAACAAGTCGAACCTAGAAAATTAACCGTGTCGTTATAAACAAGGTCTGGATAAACTTTACTGTATTTTTTGTGAGAAATTTAAAACGTTATTAAATGTACTTTTGATGCAAACGTCAATAAGAGTAAGACCAGGATTTGTAGGACTGTCTCGTTTGACATGATGGGTTTGACGAATGCATATAGTGGAACAAGTTTTAATAATTGGTTTTATATGAATTTAAATGTGTCTTTTTTTTGTTTTTGTAAATTTAAAAAAAGTGTTAATTTTTCAGTATTTCCCATTTTTATAAATTTGTGTTTAATAAATGTCATTGTTGCATTATATACTAACACAATGGCNGTTTTTGTAAATTTAAAAAAGTGTTAATTTTTCAGTATTTCCCATTTTTATAAATTTGTGTTTAATAAATGTCATTGTTGCATTATATACTAACACAATGGCGACAAACCGGAACTCTTGCTATGACCGGAGGTATGCTATCAATGCAATACGCGTTTCGACTCTCAAAGTCCGTACACCTCCTCTTCCTCCTGGCTTGATCCGGAAGACCGCGACATACCCGTCCACAGGAGATACGTTACCACAAAGCGTATGAGCTTTGAGAGTCGAAAAGGGGTGTGCAGTGGTAGCACACCTGCGGCCATAGCACGAAGTCTCGGGTTCGAGGTTCGGTCCGTCGTCGTTTTCACCTGGCTGTCGATAATGCAGCCTTTCCCCGCCGAGTAGGTACTCGTGAATTTGAGGAATAATAAATATAATTGTTGTCGTCATCAAACTAGAAGTTAGGAAAAATTTAATTTTTAATTAAATGATGAAAACAATTGAAGTTTGTTCAACAGATTACCACGACCAAGAAAAAAACAACTTGCCAAATTTTACAACGTTAAATGAAAAAACTTATTTTCGAGTGAGAGATGCAATAAAGGAAGCATATAGAACGTGAGAGAAAAGGAAAAAAATAACAGAAAGAAGAGAGAGGTGAAATATCGAAAGTAAAGATGTAAACCAGATCGCACCCTCATTTCCGAGGTCGGGACGTGCGCGAGTCCCTCTAGTGGAATCGCGATTTAGAGGTACCTTCTCAAAAGAATGTAACGCAATGATATCCGCATATTGACACAGTAGGAAGTGCGGATACGGCGTATAATAAATCTACAGGTTTTGTATCATGTTTACATTTTATTTAGAAACAGTAAATAAATAAAATTGAGTAAACTCTATTTCCTTACCTCCCTGAGCGTGAGCATGCCGGATTGGTGTGATCGTACGGAATACGTCCTCCTGAGGATCGAGGAGTTGTTCGCCAACCCACTCGCCACCCGACTGAGGCCTGGACTCACAGGAGTGTTTGGCGGAGGGGGTGTCATCGTTACTGGACTTGAACCTACTGAGCGGGTGGCGTGGCTTTCAGGGTTGGGTGGATCGGTGGTCAGATCAGTGGTTGTTGAGGTGAGGAGCATAACGGTGGTAACGTTAGCACGCTCCCATTGTACAGGACCGCCTTTTGTTCCCCAAACCGGTGGTTGGTGACGTGACTGCAGAAAAAAATATTGGTTATTACAAAATAGGCCAGTAAAAAAAGTATTAAAAAACTGGGGTTGATGGCATAAATTCGGACAATTTTTTAAAATTAGGGATTTAAGGCTCGCCAACATCAAGGTCGTTAGTGCCCTAACTAGGACAAAGTCATTTTAATACCTTTATTTGGTATCAGTTAATGGAACCTGAGTTTGCACCACCTCCCGACGTGTGCATAACTTTTGGTAACAAAAAAAACACGCACAAAATTTTCACACTTAGTTTTTTTGCTTATATCTCGGAAACAAAGCAATGCACAGAAAATTTTTCTCATAATAAATTGACTATTACAACTTTTTCCGCGAAGTTTCTAGTTTAATTTAAAAAATAAAGAGCATTAAATTCTGCGTCAATTAAATACCTCAAGCATTAAATTTGGTTCAGTGGTTTGCCTGCAATGGCCGATCAAAAATACACCAATTTTTTCACCCGGTATACGTATCATTCTCTTACTTTTATTTTCTCGTCATGTTCTATTCTTACCTGCGTCCTTAATGAAACAATTTTAGTAATATAGTCCATAAATAATGTGCGCTTATATTCGTTTTCCATTAAAAATGGCTAGTCATTTATATCAATAAATTCTCTTGTTCTCATTTTTTAAACATCTTTTCCTCTCTGCCTCCGTTACAGCTTAGTCGTGGCCAATATAATGACATCCTCCAACGAAATCAACATGATGGTTCTCTCGACGAAAGAAAAGAAATGAGATGTAACCAATTGAACGAAAACGCTGTGTTGCAATATGTCTGCTGTGGGGAGTAGTTTAAAATAGCACCCATTCCTGACGGTAGGCGACGGCACTCATATATGTCCACCATAACCCGTTGAAAAGCTAACTTCAAGTAGAGTCAGGAAGGCTAAAAGGGATCAAGTCCTCAGTTCGTCACAGTTGGTATATCCGTTACTTCCAGTTCTACGAATGGGCTGATGCAGATGTCAGCATCCGAATGCAAACTGACTAAGATTCTGCTGAAAACAGTAAAAGGTCATGTGTTATCACTGAGAGTAAGAGTTGGCAATCTCGCAATACTGGCGGTGGCTCCTCGATTTTCACATGATCTTCATACTCCTACTTCATTCCATTTCTTTCGCTGCGAACACTGTAGGAATGAATTTATATAGATCTCTTCCTTCTTTTGCTGCAGTTAAGCGTGTTTGCCAACATCCAATTGATGCTTTCGTTCTTATTTTCGGTCAGAGATATGAGATTTTTGCTTTTATTAACAAAGATTTCAAAAAAGGGAAAGAAGGTTCCCAAAAAATAAAAATTAAACAAATGGTTAAAGTGTGAAACAAAATGGAGGCATAAGTGAGCAACTTTGACGTATTACCTTGCGATCCTTGGTGACATGTTCGCACACTAGAGGCTTCAGCAAACTCATTTCCTTCTCCTCAGGACTGTCATGCGAATAGGAGGACGGTATGACAATAGGTGTTAGGGGTGCTATGGGATAATTAGCTAGGGCATGCTCTTTCGCCAACGCTGCAGCCGCAGCCGCTGGTCGAGTCACTTCCACTGAATAGGGAGCTAGATGATGTTGCGTCACACCTTGCCAGCCATCATTACGCAGCGCTTCCATTACTCTTTTCCTGTG
>NNCF01126301.1:907387-917453 GCA_002313205.1 Laupala kohalensis
GGTCCCGTCTACCATTTTCATTCGACGTAACATGATTAATCTGTTACCTGGCGGTGAGGTTCACCGCAATCTAAGAGATTTCTATGCAATGTATTTTATAAATAGGAATATTAATTTTGCGTTACACTCCAAAGGATAAAAAGAGTATTTTAAGGACAGGTTCTCCTAGAGTTATTTCAAGTTAGGTGTTAGTGAATACAACGTATAAGGTGAAAATATCACTAAGTCGAGTAGTTTACGACATAGGGGGAATCAATTGACTAGATTGGCAGTTCTCCCAAATTTCGTAACTTTTCAGAGGGAAGCTAGACTATAAAGGACTTACTATTACATGTGCGTACCAACAATCTTTTGGTCTGAGAGGTCTGTGTTATGCTGGTGTAATGGGGTCCTTTTACGTGCTTATCTCGAGAAAGGAATTTCTATTATTTTCAAAACACTTTGATTGCTTTATCTGCTGTGAATTCGAATCTACTTTAAATATGCCATTTAAAACCTCAGAAAATACGAATATTATATAAAAATTATTGAATTTTATGGAAGACCAGCAACGTAACATGCCACCAATATTTAAATATTTCTGGAAGCTGACAAAATAAATGAGCACATAATCGATGCACCGGGAAACCTTACTCCACCGCAAATCAAGGTCATTCTCTTCCCAACCATTATATTCTGAAATGTTAAAAAATGCAATGGTGTGACGTTTTTTTTGTTCAAATTCAATGAATGTTATTGGCAGAATTTCTTTTCTTTGGCATTAAAATAGAGCTGAAAAAATACATCGTTTATGTTACGACATACATCATCACACTCCAAAGTTTTTATTCGTTAAGGCTATTTTTGAGGTGTTTGTTTCTATTGAATCACTCACTAAATCACTACTAACGATCGATGATTGCACCTATTGGCTTCCAAGAACCCTCATTTTATTAACACAATGATTTGTATACTTCTTGTAGAGTACATTCACGTATTGAGTGCTCAATATATGAATTAGGTAAATCTACAAAAAGTGATCCAGCGTCGTTTATAGTCTCAGTGACTACGTATAAGAAACAACTCAAGTCAAAGTGTATTTCATCAATGACATAATACAACTTTTAATGATGACTTTGAGTGTAATTAAATTGTCCCAGGACCGAAAAACTCGTGGGTACCTGGTAGTACTCTTCTACATTGGATGCAGCATTTTCGTGAACACCATGGAAGTGCTGAACCGCTACCACAAGGTCTTGCAGCAACCGTCCAACGCAATAGAAAGCGGCGGGACCCACAGCCTCATCAGTGGCTGCTTCCGTGATGACGATTACTACCTGAATCACCATGTTTTTAAAGGAAGACTCTTAAATCACTGGCATGTTTTGTATTATATTAATTAGTAATACAAACACACACACTGTATATAAATTATAGTAATATTAAGGTTCATTATATAATCAAAACTAGGGGTGCAAAACCATTGCACATACTTTCTCATACACGTTTCTCCGTCTGTAGCATAAAATGAGAAAAAATTATGTAGTGAAAGAGTCATTCCTGGCGGGATCGTCTATATTTTGGTCGTCTTCCTGTGCTCTATTCATACTCCTAGTCACTATATGAACTTAATGCTGTCCTTTATTTGAAATTTGAAAGTAAAATAAACATTCAGAATGTTATTTCAAAACATATAGCTACTTATCAGTCTTATAAATATCGTAAAAGTGTTATGTAAGTGTAATTTTCTTGTAGACGGAAATTAATATATTTTCGTATCAGCATCGCGTTTGCTGTCCTCCTATGTATTTTATCATTATCATATCCTTCATTTCAGTTTACGAAAAGTGTATTCTACGTCAGCTTGGTCCATTTACATTGCTAAATATTATTGAAGCGTCTTGAAACAGTAAACTAATGTGTAAGAGTAGCAGACATAAATTATTTTACTGTGTCTAAACCAAACTTTCAAGCAAAATACCGCTAAT
Source organism: Laupala kohalensis (assembly GCA_002313205.1). Classification (NCBI taxonomy): domain Eukaryota; kingdom Metazoa; phylum Arthropoda; class Insecta; order Orthoptera; family Trigonidiidae; genus Laupala; species Laupala kohalensis. The sequence continues at coordinate 909,355 of NNCF01126301.1, forward strand.
GCATACTAATTGTATTTTACGTACTAAAAAAATTAGCAAAATCGTTGGAGCCGGTTTTGAGAAACTTTCAAAAGAGTACTTGGACCTTTATGTGAAGTAACCAATTGTTTTAAAGTAAAAATAAATTAGAGCACGTGCATCGACAACAAGTAAATTATACCCAAAATACGAAAATGTGAATGAAATTGGTTCATCCGTTTACTCAGAATCGCTGTGCGCAGACAGACGCAGACGGACGAACAGATGGACAGACGTTATGCCACAAACCATTTTTACAGAATCAGGGATCGCCAAAATGGATATTTCCGTCGAAACATCGCTTTCGAATTTTTTTCACGATTACAATACTTTGTATACACTACGTGTAAGAGAAAGTAAAATAAATGGTATTCGTCCATGATAATCTTAATCTTAAAATTTAAATTATTTATTTACATTGAATAGAATGTAATTAGCTGTAGTAATTCAAAGTAAAAAAAATAATTGAAAGTTACTTTAGTAAGAAACATTATTTTGTGTTATTAAGACATTTTTTTCTAATTAGTTGCTATCAATTCGGCCATTAATAGACTTAAGAAAATTACTCGAACTTACGGAGTAACACAAAGAAACACTTTCATATGTTCACGTCTTTTGCTTCTTTGTTTATGCGTCTTCGAAATTCGGAACTGTCTAGAACACTTTAAACTTAATTTTAACCTTGTAATCAGTACAATGCTCATGCATCTACAGAAAAGTTGTGAAAACTTTCATAATGAAAGAATTAACCCTTAACACACAATTAATTTCCTTCTACTTGAAATTGGTCGTCTTTGCATACTTGTATACTTTATACGTAGAAAATTCATGTCATAGGAAGCGTTGAAATAAAACAATTTCATTCAATTTCAGTATTTTTTTCATTAGCATTCATAAAAAAGATTACTTCTTACTCATTAAGGTCTTAATCCTTTAACATTACCAAAATACCATTCCGAGCAAAGGAAAAATATGATGAAATAAATGTGAATCATGATTATCCGGTAATGTACGTAATGAAACTGGCTGCGGTATGAAGTAAACATACGTTACTACCGGATTGTTGGGTTTAGACGGAATAGGTGGTCGGTTGTGGGAGGCGAAAGGGTGGCGTAGCGGTTGACGTATCTAAGATGGGGGTCAGATTCCGTTTTCGAAGAACGTCTCCTCATTTTCACGCACACAAAGTTTTCTTCTTCTTTGTATATGTACACGGAAATAAGGTTCGAGTATAGAATTTTGGAAATGTTGATGGTGACGAAACCGACGCACCTCAAGCACTCGTGCCCGTGAATGAGCGTCCGCGGAGGTAAGAGGTGAAGCGTGTTCGACCAAACGCTCTATGAGATAGAAAGCGTAAGGCGCCTCCACACTCAGCATCACCACTTTGAAGAGTTCGAAAGGCAGCTGCTCGTCCTCCCAGAGCCCGTGGTGATCCAAATAGCGGAGCATCGGTGTCAGTACGAAGTGGACTCGAGATGGGGAAGTGCGGGCGACGTATTCACGGAGACAGGACTCAGCGATTCCGGGAGGAGTCATGCTTAACATTTGAAAATTCAAACTCTAAGGCAAACTGAGCAAATACATTAGATTCAGATTGGAATCATACTTCATGGAAGTTATGGGTTCATCATCACTGTTGTGTACATTTACTCTGTACATTTACATTTATCCTGGCCCGGGTTTTTCTCTGGTTTTCCTTCGGGTAGAGGCGGATTCTTTTNTGGCCCGGGTTTTTCTCTGGTTTTCCTTCGGGTAGAGGCGGATTCTTTTACACGGACTCGCCAGGTTTTTGCCTATGGGTGGCGTCTATTGAAATAATAAATCTCTAACTTAGTGTTTACGATTTATAAACAAAACTTTCTGAATAATCTATTGTTTCATAATAATACGTATTTCTGAAATAATGTTTTTTGTTTTATTAAATACAAATTCGTTTGTATTATGTTGATATTATAACACGTTCCGAATTATTTTTATTGTTAAGAGTGTACTGAAACGTTAAATCCGCCTCTGCTCTTGAGTCCTTGATCGGAATTGATGGGATAGTACCTTGCTTGCTTCCGGAGAGAAAATTAGTTTATTAATCTCCACGTGGTCACACGCAGTTTGTAACTGCCGTTTTGATAATAAATTTATATATACGTCTTTTTATCCACGGAGGCGCTATCCCTCACCATTTGAAACCGAACATCAAATAATTACAATAGAATGCGATATAATACAACAAAATATCACGAATTATAGCTTAGAAACATTTCCAAACTCAGATAAAATCAAAGACCAACCACGGTAACAATTCAAAATGGTGGAGTGGTTTAACTAAAATTAGGACAAAGATAATTTACTGTACTTATTTAAGAGAATTTATTTTCTTATTTCCGAGATTGTCGGTCGTTTAATTATATATTACCTGGGTTAAGCGGAGGATCTTGTTCTTGTGCTATTGGTCCCAATATGTATTATTGAATCACTATCACTAGTTAATCCGCTTCTGAATTTAACTAGCGATGCAGATTACATGAATATATAAGTGGTTTTTATAAAAGGTCTAAATTCTAAATGAAAATAGTTATATTATAAATGTTAGCATAGATTTACACCTGAAGCAGAATCAATTTATATCTCAGACAAAATATTTTCGAAAGTTTTACGGTATAATAAATGTGCTAGAGTAAGGACCTTGTGTGAAATCCATTTTCCAAGTTCATTTTCTTGTTGAATCATGGGTTAATTGAGAAACGAGGTATATATTGCGTGTACAGAATAATAAATGATGAAACACCGTATTAGATCGTCAAACTTTGTACATATTTCACACCTTTTGTCTGTGTCGAAACGAATAAATGATGCACACATTTATTATTTATCCATAAGAAGCAACATTAGCCACAGAGTATCTAACATTTCTTTTACCATGTTATACTTCTCGCCTAAATTACCGTAAATTTTAGCCTTTTTCACTTTTACTGAAACTCACTAAACAATAGCATTTTCACTTTCACTAAACTAGCATTTTCAGTGAAATACCTGTGTCTCTGCCTCTCAGCGTGGGACATACTGAGGTAGTCTGCGTCATTGAAGTTGAAGAGTAGACAAGGCAAAATGATGGCCATAGTGGCGGGAGAATAGATGTCATCAAGTAACTCATCACACCACATGAGGAGTGCCTCCAGACCTTGGATGCCGGCATGTCGAACTTCTTCCTGGAATATCGTGCGTAATACATTACGGCACTTTCGCAGGAATATTTTTTTATTAATTCATTTGAATATTCCGAGATTACTTGAAGCATGGAAGAGAAAAATATTCCTTCATATTTTTTATCGGAACTGTTTATTCAAAAGTTTCAACATGAATAGTATCGAAGTAAAATATATTTTTCTTAATCACCTGAATACGTACACTTGCCACAATTACTATTATGTTTACATTATTATTATTATTATTATTATTATTATTAGTATTATTATTATGTTACTATTATTGGTTCAGCAAAATCTATACTCTTTCCATTTTGGAAGCAATGGTGGAGGAACTCTCCACGTGTGCGCAACCAAAGGATATGAGGGTACACTTTTATTAATTAATAGAAAACAATGAAGTATGATGGGAAAGTTATGTTAAAATAAAATAGATATGTTTTTAGACCAAAAAAAGTATCTCTTATAGGCCTGTAATTTGCAAAAAAGAAAAAGAATTTTTTTTCGGTCTTTTGAACCTTTTGTTCTTCCACGCGTCAATCATGATTCTAAGAAATTGATATTTTAAGGTAAATTAATTTTAAACACACTCATTTTCCTTTGAGCACAAGAAATCGGTTTCGGTGACTTTGTCTGTTTAAAGAATTATGAAAAGGTCTCCCCTCGTATCTGTTATAGTTGAGGACCCGCCGCTACTACGGTTTCACTCGAAGTGTCATCTGAGGTTGAATCTTAAGGTATTCAATTCTCCACCACCATCTCCCTTTTATTTCACCACTGAAATACTTCATTTAAAAATTTTCCAATGGTAACAAAATGTTTTACATAACAAAACATAAAAGCCTATCTGCAGTTTAAGCTTTTGATTGGAACGAATGAATACAACGTAAGTCTTTTACTATATCAGATCAAAAAATAATTATTCAGAATTACAGGAATTAAGGTAGAAATCGTAGAAAAAGTCTCAGAATCGTAGAAAGGTTCTTTCACTCTAATTATCAAGTCAAAGTTTAAAATTACACTTTTGGCCAAGAGTGTTTACACGTACGTAATTTTAAAAGTACAAAGTTATTTTTATTATTACAATATGCCATAGAAGCGTAAAAAATTAACTTGATTCAAAAGAGTAAATTCATTTTAGCAGACGTTGTTAAAATGGTATTGTTTAGATTGTGTATGTTCATATAGTTCTTGTTTATTGTTCGTATATGACAAGTAAATGAGAGGTGTATTTTGAAAGTTAGTACTCTCTTCCAGGTTGCAACCAGCATCCTGAGGAACGGAGTCGGTGTTCTTGGTACTTTCTTATCGAAACTTGCGAAAGATGTTCACCGTACCTATTATTATTATAATATTAATAAGGGAGTTATTTCATGAAGAACCAATCTTACCTGTACAGCCAAGTTCTCGTGTTTGTCATTGCACATCTCAGCGAATTCCCGGAGAAGTTGCTCATAGTTGTGATGATAAAGTGTCTCGTCTTTCAGAATAACAAAATGAATGAAGGCATAAGTTGCTGTCACCTGTCACCATAACATTTACATCAGAAAGGAACATTTCATGACGATAATTCATTTGTCTATAAATTTTCCCCATGCATGAGTGTGTTCATTTTTCGTCGCTTATCTATTATTTTCGAAAAGTCATTCTAAAGAAGTATTTTTCGGATACGATTTTCAAATTGTTTAATAAGGGAACATAATTTTTAAATATTAGGACAAAAAAATTCTTTGTTAATTTTTTGATGGATGAAAGAAAATGATGGGTGGAATTACTTTTACTTATAATCACATTCATACACACATAATCTCCGCAAAAGTGGTCAAAAGGCAACAGAGTAATAATGTTAAATTGAATGAAAATGACAGACTTGACCGTGATTCAAACCCGGGAGTTTTAATTTTGCGCGCCGAATTCGAATCCCGGGTTCGAATCAAGTCCTGTCTCCCATTTTCATTCAAATAACATCTCTATATCATATACACTCATATGTTGTATAGTACTCATCACTAGCAAAGACCATGCCAGTAGTATTTTTTTCTTGGGGCTTTAGGGTTCGCCAACGTCAACGTCATTAGAGCCCTTCATGCCAGAAGTAGTTTTTCCTCTATTCAAAACAGGTAGATGTCAAGAACGATTGGATACTTATCAGTAAAAAGGTGCAAAGTGCCAAATTTGTGAACCCAGAATAATTATTAAGAAACTATCTACATTACACATTTTTATTTATTTATTCTTCAAATTTTAAAGATACGATGAAATGTCATACAAAATGAAATTTTTATAATATCTATAAAATTAAAGAGGGAAAGAAAAAAAAATAGCATAATTTATAAAAGGTGCTAAGTCCAAACTCATTTTTATAGTAATATGCGCTATTTATTATTTACAGAGCTGCATGTAATGCTCTTTATGACATATCTTATGCAAATAAGGAACCATAACCTTTACATCTTTCTTCTTTTTGGTCGTATTTGACTTGAAATAGAATAATGAGATAACTTGAAACATTGCAGGTTGTATCTCTTTTACACGCTTCCCTTTCTTTGGTACCGGAATTTGACTACCAGTTTCAATTTCACTATGATCCTTTCACCCCCACGTTTCCAAAACTTCAAGAAATATAAGTTGCTTCACTCCTTTCAATTCAAATCCGTTGAATGCAAATCAACTAAATGGCACATTGTACCTCTCTTGTGAAACTGGCCAGGGACTTAGCACTGCTGCCATTTTGTGTTGGTCTTGGGAACTCTCTATAATCTTCCGTGAATTTTTTCCTTTTGGAATGTTATTCACCATGGATTTTTGCTCCTTCCAAGTGCAATATCTCAATTTCTCCAATTTTGGCCATTTACACCTTCCTACTGATAAGTATCCAACTTTTGATTTGAATCGAAGACGATAAAGTTGGCATACCTGTAAGCGTGGCACGTGACTCTGAAGACAGAGCATAGCGGTGCGCAGAAAGGGATCAACGAGAGCTTCACGGTGCACAGGGGGCGCAGTGCGCAGCAATTGAGCCAAGGCATCCATGGTGAGTGCTACATGACCCACGCGTGCGCGTCGCAATAGCTTGGAGGCGCGGATGTAAAGGTATTCACCAACCTGCACACATGCGATTATAATACATGCAACAACAAAAATGCAGAAAACGAATGGCAGACAACTCACAAGCTCGGGAAAAGCTCATAGAAGGGAAGGAACGAGGGACGCGACGGCAATGGAAAACGTGGCAATAATAGGATGGTTTTCTCGCTTAATTTTTTTAAATCATCGGTTCCTCTCTTTAAAAAATCAATATTCATTTTTTAAGGAAATTTAGTCTAGTTTTTTAAAATCTCATTTAAGATTTTTGTAAGTTCTTATTAAATATTTTTATTTTAAAAAACTGCAAAAATGTGTAAAATTTGTGCAAAAATTCAATGAAGGGATTCCCAGTCAAAGTTTATGTTGGCAAACCTCAGATGTTCAGTACCTCAAAAACCAAAAATCATCTCACTGGCGAAAAAAGAGATGCTATGAGAGAACTCGTCAGCGACGCGATGGACGTTGTACGGTTCATCAACTTAGCTCAAATTTGACGCTTTATCCCATGGTTGTAGGAAAACATTTATTAAAGAGATTATACAAGAGAATAAAGAAGTAATCTAACATGTCCCATTCAGACTCATATTACATCATGACGTCCAAATTTTCGAACTCGCATCAGAGACTTCGACAACAGATCGACAAAATAAATAAATTGCTATCTTAGTGCAAGGTCTGTTCTTGTACCAAATCACTTAGGATTTTTTTAACATCTATAGACAAAATTCAAAGGATGGGGTTATGAACAGTATTATATACCTCTGGATTGCAAGCTATTTACCATACTAATATTGAATCTTATGAGACTGAGTGAAACATATTTAAGTTTTTTGATCGCTCCCCCATTAAAATATTGAAGTTTTTTGAAAAGCTATCATCTCGCTAACGGGAAGATACAAATTTTGTTTGATTCGTCTACGTCTCGTATTCTAAGTAAGAAAACTAAGTCGTCACATAATAATATTGATTAATAGTTAATTTAAAAGTAATTCACAGAAGGCCATGGGATTTCTCAGAATTATCAGTTTCAGTACGAGTAAATTCGGCTTAGTTCCGAACAATTAGGAAGTTTCAACAGCAGGTTACGATAAGATAATTCGTAGAGTGAAAATTATTCCACTTTAGTCGATGAATAAACACATTACCTGCTCTAACTTCTCCGGGTACAATAAGGAGTAATAGTAGAGCTTCTCCATAGGAACTGGATTGAGGCCATCGCAAGAGTTTCTGGGCAATGAGCCACGTACCAGGCGCTTGTATCTGTAAACACGGTGTTATATATTTTTTGTCATCACAATCACATGACTGGCTTTTTTTTAACGTGGCCCATGCCAATCAGTTTATTTATGCCAACACTCCTTTCAGAAGTGCAGCCGGTGTCCATTGACAGCTACACAGAAACCTATTAGTTTGACGGCTGGAAGACACTCATCAAGTATTCGGCAAAATTGACTCTTTCCAAATATTTCATTCGTTTGATAATTCAGCATGCCTTTTTATGACGACATTTAAATGCATGACGTTTTACAGTCCTTGATAACGAGATAGTTACATTACTGGGAGGGGATATTGGATACTCTTTCCGCAACGTGATAAATGTAGGATACCAATATCTTGCTTACTTTTCCTTGGTAAATTTTCCTTTAAAGCGCTCTAAGAGTCCGGTGTGCATTCTTGCACACACGATCCTTTCGAATTGCTTCAGGAGCTCGATGGGAGTATTTATATGAAATATGCCATTTATATATATATATATATATATATATATATATATATATATATATATATATA
>NNCF01126301.1:917481-944829 GCA_002313205.1 Laupala kohalensis
GACTCGTAAATTTAACCCTATACTTAAAACATGAAAGAGTGTTATCATGTTTGTCTAGTAGATGCACACTTAATTCTTTTCTATTGGGCCCTCACCATTTCCTTCGTTGGGGGTTCGCAGTTATTACCATCAAGGAACCAGAGTGATTGAAAATATGGGTCTGACGGCTGTACCGGATCTAATAGATGATAATTAAAATCAAAATTTACAGATTTACAGATTTAAATAATGTTCTACAATAAATTGTACTTTTTATGATACCAAATTTAAAGATTTTTCAGTTAAATACTTGGAACCAGCAATTGTGAGAAACCAATTTTGGATTAGGATATGATATTTTTATCTTAATCCTGGACTTAAAGTTCTATGGCCAAAAATTTTTTAATTTGGGTTTACAATGTATTTTACAATTTATAGCATTGTTAACTGTATTAGATAAGTTGAACCAAATATAAATAAATAAAATAACACTTTGTTATTAACTAACATTTTTAATTACATTTGCGTTACTCAAATTACACGCGAACATATCTTCAAATTTGTTGTTTCGCTTCGCTTGACATTAAAAATGTTTACACGACAATCATATACATTTAATGTTATTTTAGCATAGTATATATACTCCTTCATTTATATAGTTTTCATTGAGAGAAAAATTGAGTTAGAGAGATTTTTATTTAGGAACTTGTATATCTAACTCCATTATTAAATGTGTAAACTCTGGCATGAAAATATATTCTTGATGGTCACTATGGTAATAGTGAGAAAGCTACTTACCGAGGACGAAATATGTTTTTAAGTTCCCTCAACTTTTTTATCATTTTGGAGCTGTTTTTCAACTTTTATGGATTACGCCACACCACTTCACTCAAATCACCTGTTACTCGGATACAAACTTTGCCGAAGTAACAATGTTGTGCACTTACATATTTACTCCAAACATGAATTAATTTTTTCTCTCCTTAAATAAATTTAGATTGGCCTAAGCTCTTTAAATATTTTCATAAGCTTACTGTAACCAACAACTCTGTCTTTTCCAAATTTTGTAACTGATCTTTGTTTGTCGTAAAAGTAAAAAAAACTAGTCTCAATGTATATGCTTACGAGCTACAGAGTGTCTCAGAATTGGAACATATTTTTTCTGGGGTTATTCCATAATAGGAGTACATTTTAAATTCTGGAGATAAAAATTGATACGTTATAATTTTAACGTCAACCGTTGTATTTATTTTTATTTGTAAAAGATAGCCTACAAAAAAGTCGTAAGATAAATTAATTAAAATTGATACATATTTGTTCAAATTAATTGATACAATAAATACATTGTCGTGTGTTGGTAACTTCTTTTTATTTTATTGCAATTATTTTATTGCAACTCCAAGAAACCATTCGTTCCAGCGCGAATCCTTCAATATTCTCCACGTCTGTTCTTAGCAAGAGGGGAAGTTATAGGAAAGGAGACTTCTCTGGATTGGATGGAGGGGTGAAGAGGGACTATCTGCAGATCCCGTGAACAATCGCCTGACGCTGCGCGCCTCATTTGACAGCCGGCAGACAAATTGAGTGCGCGCGACGTCAAGGGATGGGGAAAGTTTGACGATAGGGAGTGTGAGTGAAGAAAAAAGTTCGAGGAGGAACTTCCGGTAGAGTGAAGGCGAACTATTGGTTGCCTTTTGGAAGCTACACCTCCCTTTTCAGAAGTATGGATCAAGAAATATTTTTTGTGGGTGAATTATATTTCACGCCGAAACAAGATTAATGATTTTTTTTCGAATAAATTGGAGTTAACTAAAAATTGTTCCAAGTTTTATTTTCCATATTTGTTTCAATGAAAAACTACAAATAAACTCAGTACATGAAATCTTTAGTTCAGATCACAATAAATACATCATTCACCAAAGCCAATGTTTCGACTTTAATTCTGTCTTATACATTCACACATCAAGGTTTTTTTAAACAAAAAAAAAATAGTTTCTTATTGTATAGTCTTTTTTGCTTTGATTATAAAAAACCTTGATGTGAATATGTATGTAGAGCTCTTATGATGACTTAATAAAAGTCGGAATATTGCCGATCTGATGAATAATGTATTTATTCTGACCTAAATTCTAGATATATACTTACTCCAACGCGTGGTCAAGAATTTCAACTGATCAACACATGATTATAATTGTGTTACCAGTCGTGTAATGTAATGCCAATTAAATTGAACCTAAATATGAGTTTTGTTATATAAAAATAAACTATATTCAGACGATAAATTTATGGCAAAACAAGAGTAAGAAATTAAATGAATTAACTAATTAATTTAATAAAATGCAGCATGGAAAATTATCAGGAAATAATACATTACTGAACTAGTATTAGTGCAGTGGTTCCCAAAGAGTGAGCCTTGGGGCGGAAACACTACCAGAGGCAAAAATTGGGGACCAAATTTTTATCCTGTTTCAGTCAAAATTTGTCTCTTCTGTGATTAAATGCATAATCTTTTTGTTTGTGTACATACTTTGAATAAAATAACAATTATTAAATTAAATACATAATGCATTGTCATTTTACATAGTTTTTATATTTGTATTAATATTTATTTTATATTATTTTACATGTGCAATGCATTAATTTATATAACCTCATTTCTTTTTTCTCCATCAATTTATACTCGTATTATTCATACATACGTCGTTGTATTATTTTCTGGAGAGTAATCTTCTTACAGGTAATTTACTCGACTTGAGAACAAATTGTTCATTAAGGGGAGAAGTTTCGAGTTCTCTGTAATAGTGCATTAATATGATGTAAAACTAAGCTACAAACCTAAATATATTTTCACAATAATAAGATTTTATACCCGCATACTTGAGTGCACAGTTTAATACAACAAATACGCATTACTTCATGGGACAAATCTACTTCATAGCACACATCACGCAATTGAATTGCACATTACTCATCATTTCCATTAGAAACTCGCATAATGAAATAGATTTATTTGATTCATGATTCTCATAAATACCATAAAATGTAAAATTGATTTTAGATAATACCTATTTTCTTTCACAAAATATGTTCATTTAATAAATGCTAAGAATGTGAAAATGCTTTAGAATCTATTATACTTCCTCAAATTCCCATCCGTCTGTACCAAAACCTTTTCTTCTTCAATGGTAAATTTAAACATGCATTTAAAAATGATTGATGATAATATTGTTGATGGTTGTAAAGTTTTCGGAGATATTTCAGAAAATAACTAATCTTAATAATAAGGATAGACTACGAAAGTTGCTCAATTATCCTTCTATATGTTCATGTAGCAATTGGAATTCTTGTCAGCAAGAATGTATTTGTATCAAAGCATTGCGTAAATATTGACATACATATCGTTCACACTTTATGAAAAGTAATTTTTGGGTTCCTTAACCCCTCACCCGACCCCTTCTCACCGGTCATACTTCGTCACAATATATTGATATGTTCCTTTTTAAGCAGGAACTGCAATGATTTTGAGAAGTAAATATGTAAATACAAGAAATCATTCGTGTTCCACATTTTTCACAATTTTTGGAATTTCTCCCCCTCCCCCTCCACCCCCAAAAACAGAATGACAATATGTGAATAGCTCCTTAACTTCAAATAGACTTATATTTGTCGACTGTTTAACCTAAAAAATTTATTTGTTTTTGATAGGATTGGAGCTTTTATGTAATTCAAAACACCTAAAACAAATATTCTCCAAATTTTTAAATATAAATAAATTTATTGTCTAGAAAGCAGTTAGAACTGCATATGACCACATGGAGGACAATAAACTAATTTATAAGCAAGTAAGAGACGATCCCGTCAATTCCGACCAAGGACCCTAAGGCAAAGGTAGATTGAAACGACAATAAAAAGTTACCTACTTGTTATAATTCCCACAGAACTCAAACAAATTTGTATTTAATAAAACACAAAAACATAGTTTACAAGTACGTAGTATTATCGAATTATAGATTTTTTATGGTTGATGAATCGTAACTATTAAAATAAGTCTGATTTCGAGATTAACTATTACAATAGACCGCCGTCTCTATGCCGCTGCCCCTAATTCTTGTGAGTAATCCCAAAATCATACGTAGTTTCATCTATATCGTACATTAGAGACAAAATTATTTACAGTTCGTAAATCGTATCTTCTCCCGTACGTCAACATGACTTTCCTTGTCGTATCATTGCCAGAGAGGACGAGCACTGACGCAGGTGAAAAGAACGAGCGCGGAAATGGTGGCGGAGGCGGTGCGAGCAGATAAGCTGAAATATTGCCCTCAGGGCAAAGGTCTTGAAACTGGGACGCAGTGTGTTCCCTTTTCCCTCTCATCTTTACTCTTTCCCTCCCACTCTGATCCTCAGAGAGCTGCGAATCTACCGTCACCACCATCCACGCTCTGGAATGAAGTGCGTTAATACTTTTAATATTGTCTCGCGCCTTCAGAATAACTGATTTATCGAGTTCTTTTATTGGTTCAGAACTCGGTTTCTTTAAAAGGTATTACAGAAGGGCGATTTTCCACCAAGCGTCATTAAGTGTCAGATAATTAGATAAATTAAATACCTTTACGACTATTACAAAATCATTATTATATAATCATAATCGTATTCTTTTTCTTCTTTATCTTCGCCTTATTAATCCCGTGTTACACGGGGTGGGTGTAGATGGGGATGGTATGATGCCTCTTACTTGATTTGGCTGAGGAATTCCAGGGTGCCGGATGCCCTTCCTGTCGCACCTCCCCGAGGCAGGTGATTAATGAACGACGTGGGGGTGAAATGATGATGAGTGAATGTTGTGGTGGAATGGTAGGGAGGGGAAACGGAAGAACCCCGAGAAAACTTGTCGCGAACACCGCTTCGTCCACCACCTCGAATTTCGGACCGGGTTTGAACCCGCGTCCCCAGAGGCAGAAGGCGAGTGCGTTGGGCACCACGGGTCGCCCCTTATAACCATAATCATATAAAAATTGATAACATTTTGGTATATTATCATCAAACTTTATTATTAATAATTAATGCATTTGACAAAATATTCTTCTGAATAAAGAGCCTTAAAATGTTGAATTCGTCCGCGAAGCAGCTCTCGCTTTATTTAACGATAATAAAGATTTTTGTCACTATAGCAAAATATTTTTAATTTATTGATCTTATAATAATAAATATGCCACCAACTATCCATTATAATGGTATTTTATAATCATAATCTCCATTACATTACAATAACACTCACATACTTTCCCCCAAACTATGATGTGAAACTAGATTTCTCTCTCATCTCAAATGTTTGTTTTTGGAACAATCCATACGCATTGTTCCAATATGTATTGTTTATTGTTTATTAAGTTTTTGTCCCGTTACTTTGTATTAATTTTTGTATTTTGAAGAGCCCATGGGTTTTCTCGTTCTTTCCATTTATAAAAATGCAAAACGTGTTGAGGTTGATTGATGTAGAATCACCCTCAATGAAACTTATATTATTGTCCCCATCACCAAAAAATCTATATTGTCTAAATTATTCACAACAAATTTTTAATTTTCAGACTTTTGTGTTGTACGTTGCTTGTGCTGTCTCTTATACACATNCCAAATCTATCATCTCTATTGTATTAATTATTTAAATATTAACCGATCGCTTACCATTACATTTTACAGATCAAATATAGCAATCATACTTCTCAAAGTTGACTTTAGTACCTAGATTTCTCGGATCACCTGTCTAGACCTTTTAAAACTGAAAAACTAATTTGCTGAAAATCTTTAAATTTGATACTACTTCTCTGTTTTTTTTCTGTTGAATGGCGTTGAGTAACTTCACAAGAATAGAAAAAGGAGGAGGGCTCCTTGATTCTTTTTTTAAGTTGAAACTTATTTTGTATTACAATATAGTGCAGAAAGAAAGAAGTGATTTTTGTTTGAAACGTTCATTTTTGTTTTATTGCAAATGACGCCGCAATCGAACAAAATAAAACAACTTCTCACTGTTTTGAACATGAATACATTGCTCTCATAATCCAATTGCTGGTGTATATTTATTAAAACTGATAATTACATCATCGAATATATTTAAATAAACACTTATTGACAAAAACATTGCAAATAATTTTCATTGCAAATAGATTTTAACTGAGGAAAAATTTGAAATGAGTAAAATTGGTCGAAATACAAATATTTATGCCTTGAGTTTTTTAGTTAGACTCTGCTAGTATACGGAATGTTCCAAAACTCCACGTAAACCATTGGGTGGGTAATAGTGCCTACTTGTATTAATCCGATCCAGATCCGCGTGGGAACACGTCCGGAAATGTCATCAGGAAATAAAATGACGTTAAGATAGAGTAAGAAAACATGACAAAAAGGTGTACAAAGGTGTATTGTGAAAGTTTTATAGTTGTAGGTTTCACAACATTGTTAAGTTCTGTTCAGTAACAGCAAAACATGTATCGCACCGACGTCGCATGGATTAGCGAATATGTTAAAAAGTACCTTTAGTCTTGCTGACACACGTATGTTACAGGAAGATATACTGAACCTACTAACATCTAATTAGGAAAGTTATTGGATTGCACATGGGAAATAACACTATAAAAACGCCATTAACGAATATTCTTTTAGTTCTGCTGAGAGAGAATGTAATAGGTATTAAGGGAACTATTTTCAAGGAATAGAAAGAAACTGTAGGTATAGCAGAGATGATGTAGAGAATTTTTCATTACATTCTGTCTAGTTGCTATTTCCTATCCTCTATTAGTGGTGTTCTGGAAGTAGTTTTTGAAATAGTCTAATAGTTACGGTATGCAGGTGTGATACACACTTAGGGATTGATATTTAGTCTTTCACTCTAAATCAATACTTGGAATGTAAAAGGTTTTCTCGACAGAAACCAACAAAGGGGAAGAAATGTCTCCAGATTTTTGTCGTACGCACTAATGACGTGGCATATTATTTTGTCACTAACTAATAATCTTGGTTTTTGTATGTCAACATCGTGAAATATATAATAAAAAATTAGTACAACTTGAACAATAGCTCAGATAATGGTATAATGAGTAACATGAAGATGGTACAAGTTGGTTGTGATAATTTTTATAGTATTTTTTATTTCTTCGGGTGTTTATGGATTGATTTTTATATTTGGCATGTTTAATATAGCCATTAATGTTCGCTTAAACTGGTCGAAACAATTAATTACACTATAAATTTGCGGACGAATGTAGAGAAATCTAAAAACTTATTACGGATATTTCAATATTTCAGTTTAAAATTATTGGAATGGTATGAAAATATGTGATGCGTTGTCCTGACAGATACATTCCTCAACGCAGAATTAAAAAAGTATCCGGGATAGGAACTTAGAAGTTTTAATGTCGTAAAAGAGCAATAAGAAAGGATTTTTCGAAATTCTTCTTTAAATGGGTGATATTGTGTGAAATGAGTAAATTCAAATCGGGAGTAGGGATTGCAATCCCGCAAAGCGCGGGATCCCGCTAAACTTATTGGCAAGGTTAGAATAAGCAAGAGTACTATATATACCAAAGGAAGCAATTAAAAATTAATCGAAATCCTTTAGCTAAACACTTCAGATTATCCGGTAACTTACCTTATTACTCGACAGATTATTTTTTAACAAAAAATACTTTAATTATTCCAAATAAGTATCTAACTTCATACTGTTATTTGTTACAAAACAAATTTTGATTGTCGAAAATATGACATCTAAGAAAATATGATATTTTGAACAAAAACATGTTCCCGCACTCTTAATATAATTTTTTAGAATCATATGTTTTTGTTCAAAAAATAAACTTTTCTTATTATTTTGTACCTAACAGTCTTATGAAATTGTTTAATGTTATGCTTATTCAGTCTTATAATTACTCATAATCAAATCAGAATTGTTAATCACTTTACTTAGGTGCTAAGACTATGGTGCTAACTTTTAAAAATGAGCTCTTAAGAAGCACATGGCGTTTATGATATCGTCTCCCAGGCTGCTTCTTAGAGAACTAAAAAAAATATCCTGCGTCGCGCTCGTTGAGCAAAATTTTTATTATTCGCGGACGATTTGGCGCCATTTTTCAAACTTGCAAAAGATCCGCGGATCCGCGTTTGGAGGTGCGGGATTGCAATCCCTAATCGGGGTCAAATCCCTAAAACGTCGTGGCATCTTCATTCAACAAGAGGGACGCCCTGACTCATTTGGCTTTAAAATAAGTATAAGATATAGACTAGTGATCAAATCGGATGAAGCGTAATTTTTCCCCTTCGTCAACGTCAAGGAAACTGATATTTTTAATGCAAACCATCAGGTTATTCAGAAATTTGTCGGTTAAGACATATATGTCCCAGAAAAGTTGTTTCCCTTTTCTACGTAACCGGACGGAGTGCATCACACATGAAATATCGTACTGTACAACATTAAAAGATGTGTTCACAATTTCGATTTAATCTTTCATCTTTTCCTTTCCAAAAAAAAAACAGCATTTGAAGCTTTCATCAAAAATACGAAGCTACATGAGTCGTAACAAACGGTAGATCTGACGTGTTTAACCATGCAGATTGGGGTACCTCTACGAAACAAATCCTTGAAACTCACTCGCGTGTAGGCATCGGTCCACGTCATTCTCATCAGCTGACAATGTGAAGTTAAAGCGTCCCGCTACATCTTGCTAGAAAATTTTCAGGAGCATGGTCACAAAGAATTTAAGTAATATCCTAATAAATATTAATAGTAGTCACAAAAGCGACTATTTTCTGTAAAATACATACAAGTTAATAACACGGCAAACAAAGACACAAGGTAATATTCGTTCCACAGGCTCGATGCAGAAAGTACAGAACAACGCTACAAGAGCAAGTGAATTGAATTGGTGTCCAATGTTGGCAATGGATTTAAGTTCATATGTCTTACCAGCATAACCCGTATATATGAAATTAGAGAGAGAGAGGAGAGAATTGTGAAGAGAGATGTGACAAACTGCGTATGACCACGTTGAGGACAATAAAGTAATTTCCTGCGACTAATATAGAATAAACTAATAAACACAGGGCGTTTCCGTTCACAATTCTTTTCTTCTGAAGTTGAATTTCTCGAGGTAAAGTAAGATGACTTTGAGTATACGAATGTACCTTGTAAAAGTGAAGAGTGATGAATGTCGGGGAGGGATGAAGCTGCGTTTGTACGATTTTCCCTTTTCCTACTTCCTCGTCGCAACACGCCACACGCATGTGCGTCGTTCCCCACGCCACGCACTGCTCGCACAATAGACCGCGTCGCAGCCTCATTATACGCGCAAACAATCGACGATCAGCATAATTGCAGCTAACTCGTCAGCCCGGTAGCCAGCGGAAAAACAACCTAAGCGCCGTAACTCTCCCTCCTCTCACTCCCATCACAAGCGACCGGGGCCATTGTTGCGCAAATGGCGGCTTCCATTGTTGGTGTTGTTATTCTGAAAATGCGCTTTAACCCCTTCCCCGCCCCCCCCCCACGCAACCTCTAAAACCAGCAGACAGAAATTCGGCGCATTTTGTCACAGGGATTCGCTAATGCAGTGCTGAGATTTATTATTGCCGTTCTTTTGAAGCTAATGGCGAAATATTTGAAATATTTTATCCACCGTTCGTTGTCATGGCGGGGTGGTCGCTTTTTTTTAATTATTGCCCGATCAATGGGATACCATTATTGCTCGGGACACATTTAGATACTGCAGAACAACGAACGAATATTTGCTGTCTAGGATTGCAGAATTACCTGAATGGAGATTTGCGGTTAACTGATTTCTTTTTTTTTTTTTAGGGTGGTACTCGAACACTGCGGCGACACATTATGTGGTTGAACAAGTTATTGAATAAGCGCATATCATCTGAATTGATCATACACGCACAATTAACTTAAATAACAAGTCGCAAGCTCGGTATAGAGTACACATTAGCACGTAAAAATATTTTATTTTGTCGTTAAGAGTTAATTTGTAAATGTAATTATAATCCAAACTATAATCCTTGAATTATTATAAATAAATAAATTTTATTGTCAATAAAACAGTTGCAAACGGTGTATGACAAACTAGGTTACTCTCCGGAAAGAAGCAAGAAGCCATCCTTGGCTTCCTACAATCACCAGGCTGGAACATGCATTATGTGGCAACGGTGTACCGTTGGCGGTTAAATGCGTTAACTTTATTTCAGCGAATGGATTTTGCTTACGCATTCATATTCTTCGTGTCAAATGAATCTGAACTTAAAGTATTTATTGTGGTCACGCTATATTTCGCTAGCTTCTATGATATTGACGACTAAATATATGAACGTGTTAGCTCTTTGGCCAGTCTACGAGACCGGTGTTGCCAAGCGTTAGACTCCGTTCTGGTAATTGTAGGAGGCCATGGGTTATCCCTTTAAACCCGATCACGGACCCATGGGCAGTGGTGGATTTAATATTCTTGAAATAAGTTATTTGATTATAATTGTGAATGTAATTTTGAATAAGAGGTGTTTATATCCATATCTTGAGAAATATAAGACTTGGTATGTGAAGTACCGATCCCAGAATGGTTCGTATGGAGTGAACGCATATATCCCTCCATTACAATTGCTTATAGGATACTTAGCGACTGATGAGCACTTAACGTCAACGCAGCCATGCGAAAATGCAGAGAACTATCGCCATCTACTTCCTCGAAGCGTGCATAAGTAACATTTGCGCAGTAATAAAATGTTTCGTAAACAAAGGAGTCATATTTTCTCTTTATTCGCATCGTTACTACGCGCACATAACGAGGTAAACAATTGCGCGCCAGAGAATATTACGAATATTACGCAACTGTTTCAACAAAACACGCACCACTCTCTCATTAAGCATTCTCTGATTTCATAAAGTTCATTAACTCCACAGTTGGGTACGCAGTGCATATCGTTAATGCTGTTAGTTCACTCGAAAGATAGCGTTGGTTGTCGGCTTCTACGAGATACTGCATGGTGCATGAACTATGGACTCGGGTCGGCTGACGTAACAGACTGCCTCGGCAGTATCTGAACCCAGGACCTGAGCCTGATAAGAGAAAACATGACGCGGAAATGAAAAACGATCAATTCAAACGAGAACGTTCCCTCTCTAATATATCAAACTATGGGATGAAAAAAACAGTGGGATATTGCAAATTCACGATAATACCTCTTTTAAATCTCTCAAAAAATATTTTAAATTAAAAGAATTATTTAGATTAGGAATGGTGAAATGTTTATGTGGGCGATGCATCCTCTCTTCTGCCTAAACCTCTGGAAAAAATAAAGCCTCGAAAATGGGTTGGATGCAAGCCTTAAATGAACCAACAATCCAATTAATTTTAATCCAGGGTCCGGTGCAAAGCCAGGTTAAGTCATATTTAGTGGCTGGGTCGGTCGTGGCTCGGTCTGCGTAGAAGGGGTGCGGTTGAGTGGGCAACGGGGGTGCTGACGGACTGAGGGGTTGGTTGCGAGGGTGGTGATGGACGGATGAGAAGAGGGAGAAGGGAGATGACGAGGAAAGTGCGAGGGGTTGGATGGTAGAACCGAAGGGAGGATTGTTGTATTGATTACGCGATGGACGACGATGCTTAAGTATAACATGGGAGTGTCTTGGTGGAGTTTATACGAGAGTAGATGGGTTTGGTCCATTCAATTTAATGCGAGACTATTGCGCAAGAATTTCATATACATGTGCAGAAGAAGCGTTATTGAAAATTGTACAATCGTGCTTCTCTTTATTACTCTCCACGAACCAAATAACTCTCCATGATGGACGATTTTAATTTATGAAAGAGTTTCTCGCAATATTGGAAATGTTGAGATGATTTTTTATAACTTCTATTCTGTTATATATCTCTTCCGTTAATCTACATGTGGAGAGATATGTAATAACTTTCGGTCAGATCAAAATGGCGACGAGCTGGGAATCGAACAAGGAACTCCTGCTATGTCTGTGAGGAAGGGGGTGTACAGTTGTGGAAGGGGAACGGGTGGTGTAGTGATTAACACCCCTGCGATCAAAGCAGATGTCCCGGGTTCGATTCCCGGCTCGTCACAATTTTCATTACTATTTAATTATTTTAAATAACATTACCATCATCAAAGCCGAACTGTTCGCACCATGGACCCTGCCGAATCCTTCTGGTTCGCAGATACTAAGTCCTCCGCACATGGAACACATTTTGTGGCCGGTATACTCTCTGGTAGCTTTGAATCCTGGAATAAAGACATTCCTCGTGTTTCGAAGCTTGGGAGTCAGTCGTGTATGTTAATAATACAATTTGGGGCTGACAGCATGTCGATGGTGCCAAATTACTAATAGTTAATAATAATAATAATTGTGGATGTGAAGTAGAAAGATACATCAACATGTTTGGTAACGTATAACAATTTAGCTAGCAAAAATTATAGAGATATTGAAGATATAGATTTACTTAATTTTCAGCTGAAATTTGCTCTAGTAACTTGAATTTCAGAGTTCAAATTCATCTTATGAAATCGTGCTACACACGTATTCAATTATGTTTTTAATGGAAAATATTACATGAGCATGAATTCTGTATAATTTTACCAATTATATATTGAATTAATAACGTGACTTATGAAATTTAATGAAATTGATAAATATCGACTTATTAAAGCAGACAATTTATCATCACTCTAATCAAAGCATTCCTAGTGGAAATACATCAAGGTCCACTAATCGCAATATAAGTACGTAAGAACTAAAAAAAAACACTTTAAAACTTATTAAAATCACAACGTTACGGTACATTGGTACTATTATCAAGTGAATTAAAACATTGCGAGAGAAGTTTCAACTCAAAATAAAAAAAGTCAATATTTATCAATTTCATTGTACTACTATGCAGAAAAAGATGGAATGTTCATACTTTTGAAAATTATTTTTCTTTTACCTCGACGAACGTGTTTCCTAAATCAATATATTGACTAATAAAATATACTAAAATAAAGATGATTTCACACCAAAAAAACTTCCAGGAAATTCTCGATAATATTGGTTGTAAAAAAATAGGGGAATCGTTTGAGACATTTATTTTCTATCGTATATGAAACGTTTTTTAAAAACTCTTAAAACTTCAATTCGTGAAACTGCATTTCCATACAGACTTTTATTGTTATAGAATATCTTCTCCTCGGTGGGTACGACGGAAATATTAATTTTTAGTATTAAAATACGATAACAAAGAAGGAATATTTATTTGATAAGATGGTCTTGATACGACAACGACAATACTGTACAGAGACAACTACTCCACGAGAAAAAGGTCACCTAGTTCCCCGAAGCAACACCGTTCTCGCTACCAGTCATTGTGGCGAGATGGAAAGCAGGGATCAGGATCCGTGATTTATCGTTCGCCTACCGTTCTCTATCTCTCACCCATTGCCCTTTCCCATCGCACCCATCCACCTACGCAAGTCGTTCATTATCCCTTCCACCACCCTCCGACTCTCGGTTCCTTTCCATTTCTCCTACTCGTTCGCCCGAGCGGATGAAGAGCAAGTACATGGAATTGCAGAGAGAGAGAGAGAGAGAGAGACGCACTTAATTGAGCTGATGACGCGCTCCTACAAGTTCCGTAAACGCTTTGCAGTTGAGTCTAGGTTGTTATGTGCTCGCGCTAAGGATTATGGACGAGTTCCACTCACGTTTGCTAGAATATATTTGAGAACAGTGAAATATGAGAATAGTTTAATATGACAAGTATAATGCACCATAAACATAATATGTTTATGTATTATATAATAATATTTAATCTCGAATTTGCTGTTATTTTAATAGTTACGATTCATAAACTATATTTTCGGAAATATGTGTTATAATAAGTATTTGTAAGAAAATATATTTGAATTTTATTAAATACAAGTTTGGTGATATTCTATAGATATTACGTAGAATAGCTAACTTTCTTGTTTTTACGGTGTGATTAAATGTTAAAACCACCTCTGCCTTAATCGGAAATGATGGATGGTACCTTGCTTTCTTCCCGAGATTAAATTAATTTTGTCCTCCATGTGTCATAGACAGTTTGTAACCTCTGTTTTACAATAAATTATTATTTTCAACAATCAGAGGTTTTACATATTGTTTATGATTCAGATTTGTTTTTTATCTATCAAAGATAGATATATTTTTAGTGGCTTCAAAAATCACTAAAAATACGAATTCAACATGTTATAACTGTTGTGGTCAACGTTAATTTTAAAACATTTCTTACTTGTTAGGTAGTATTACTCCACGTATACAAATTCCTTTTAAAATAATATAATCCCCACAAAGATAATTATGTGAATTATTTATTACCAACCCTGGTGATTAAGCCTCGAAGTTCATTGAAAGGACTTAAATTACACGAACAAGTGTGTATTAGATTCTGAATCTTTTAATGTAGTACATCATATTTGTGAAGCACTTTTGAGTGTGTAATTGAGACGTAAAACTTTTGCGAAACAGAAAAATGATTCCGCAAATTTGTTCGCAAAATTTTTGAAGAAGCTACAATTCAGGAGTGCAATACAAAATAAGAGCTGGGTTATGGGAAAATGATATGACTTACGAGCATAAATTGTTTTCCAGCGAAAACACTAAACTTCAAAACCGTATTTTCATGCTAAATATCTGAGATGCGCACAGCCTCTCCGGTGGCCACTAAACCACTCCACGTTCAATTCCCGGTGAGAGACCAGAAAAACATTGTAGCTCTACACTTCAATGTCCCAGTTCGTATATAGCTATGATAATAGGAAAGCAAACCCTCCCACTTCTATCCACCTCCCACCATTCCTTTTGCTATTACTAACTACTACTACTAACATCTCTACTTGGGCCAAGTTGTTGGTTCACCCTGCAAACCAACAATAGCCCTACCACCCATCTTCTACCTCCTATTATGCCATGTAGATTAGCTTCAATAGCACGCTACATTTCTTATTTACAAATATTGCAATAAAAAAGAAAAGGTGTATAAATATCCAAAATCTCAGACCTCGCTTCTTATTAAATGGTTCTTCCCCTTCATTTTCTCTACTCCTCTTTCTTTCTTCACACCAAACAAAATGAAAGACAGGTGTTGATTTATCGTCGTGAAATGAGACTCACGGACTCTTCCTTGAGTTCCAAGCATGATCTGCATCGGGCGTGGTCACGGCAGAAGGGCGTGGTCTTGAGTTCGATTCCAACATGCCTCCACGTTCGATCCACACGCCACCCTCATAAATATCCTTCACGTCTAAAACAGTTTGTTTATTTTTTCCCGCCCGCCTACGCATCTTCGGCGCAAAATTAATTGGTTTCCGTGTTAATTACTTTTGCGTCATTTATCGTACATCATTACTCTTTCGCGTTAACTCGAAAAATAATTAGTAGTAATGAATCTTCATTACTCATTACTCGGACATGCTGGCGGATTAAGTAATTTATTGAGTGCGTACTCGTCAGCTATTTAGTCAACCTCGAGTTTCGACTAATCGATCATTTGCGATATGAGTCGTTATTCGCTGCCGCTTGCAATGGCGAGCCGTGGAATTGAGTTGGGAGAAAGAGAGGAGGTTGTACGACAGGGAAAATAAAAGGAGTTCAAAAGTTTCTTTAAAAAAACGCAGAAGCGTGGAGAAGAAAGAAGTTTGGGGAGAAAGGGATAGAGATGGGGATAAGAGAAGCGGACACGTTAAGAGGATGACTTTGGAGTAGTGAAGTCTTTGGAGCAGAGATACAACACTATCCCGTTCCTGTCGCACCTCATCTCAAAGACTGTATCTGATTAAATAGTTCTACACTTTTCCTCTCGCTTCACAGCATCTGTTGAATGAGTGGGCTACTTATTTATTCGAAAAAGCTTATATATGTGAAAATGTTAAATGAAATATATTTCTTCATTATAGAATGTTCTAAAACTTCATATAAGATAGAAATAGAATTGTTTTAAAAACACTTTAATATTTTTTAAAATAATTTAAGTACTTAGATATATTTTGGATAGTATATTATCATTTCGAATGTAACACATCTATTAATTTGAAATACTTATTTCGAACATTTAAAATTGTTCATTCAATATGATTTACTACAGTGTTCGTTATCCATAACCAATATTAAAACAATTTTCTATTTAACAAAGATACTCTTCTAATAGTATTATTTGTCTCTCTTCTTGATCTTATGCAGGAAAATTAAACATCCCTTTCAGTTCGGAATCAAATCGCATTGAAATTATGACTGTTTTATGGCCTTTTCACTTTCGTGAGATTCCTTCTTTGTATTTTTATGTGCTTTCAATCGTGGAATTGTTGGGTGCATTTCCTCTGGAGCCTATTCAGTGATGAATTTTCCGCCCCAAAAATGGGTAATTCGATAATTTGAAAGTCTTTTGAAATATTTTGAAAGCCTTTTGGGTAATTTGATCGAAATTAATTGGATGGTGTTTTGCTTGCTTCCAGATACTTCTTTCATTCCATTTCTTCGACCTTCTGGTCACCTTGCACCTATAGCTGTGAGCAAAGCAAGGTTCTCATCATGTTTATATTTCCTCTCGATTGGTTATTCTCTTCGTATCTCAGCCATCGTTTTGGCACGCGCCTATCTACTTTCTCAGTAATTTCTTAATGTATTCTATTTTTTCTGTATATTCCTGACAATTCAAATTTCCTGTCTGACTCTATTAGTGTCCACAATTTTTCCATGTTTAGTATATCTATTCTTGCATAGTTACGTAAATACTCCGCCCTTTCTATGCCCTAGTTCTCGCATTACCACAATACATGTCTTCTTGTCTCAGTCCCTTTTTTTACAAATGCACTCTCTATCTGGTCTCTTTCCTATTTTTTCAACTATTCATAGAGGTTGCCATGTCCTGTTACAAATTCTATTGTACTCCTAGTCGGGTTAAACCATTTTTTGTTTTCCCGTACAAATGTAACCTGTTGGATATATTCATACGTTTGCCTACCTTCTATGATTTTGCACCACCGCGTTTGCCACCCTGTAATTAACGCATTTGTTATAATTTCTCTTCCTGTTTTGTTTATGTCTGATACTCTTCTCTCATTTACTATTATTTCACCTTATTTTTTAGTATGTGTCTGTATTTGACCTTTTGGATGTGTAAATCGATTGGCATTACGCCCACCACAATCATCGCTTCCGTTGATACCGTGCAGTAGCATCCTGTCATTAGTTGCAAACATATCCTTTCTATCCCTCTTAGTTTCTTTTCGAACATAATTAAAATTGCTCGTTCGGCCCATATTTAACAACCCTATGTTATTATTGGTCTTATCTCCGCTATGTATAATATTCTTAAGTCCTTTCTAGACACTGCATAATGCATTAGACCCTCACGAATCATACTGAATAAAATTATCCTTACTCGCTGCCACACATATTCTATATGTTCTGCGAACCTTAACCTTTGGTCTATTATCACACTCAGATACCATTGTGTGGTGACCACTTGCAACTTTGTCCCATTCAGTTTAATTATTGGATTTCGTCTATTCTGTTTGGCATGTCCAAATCAATACATTCTACTTTTTTCAGCTGCCAATTCTAATCCCTTCTTCGCGCAAGCCATCCGAGCTTTTGATGCTTCTATTTCTATAATTCTTCGCGAGTTTCCAGAAACTATTAACACTATGTCATCCGCGTAGGCAACGAATTCAACTCCCATTTTATATATTTCCCACATCACATTATCCAATACTACATCCCAAAATACTGGTCCACTTGACGAGCCTTGAGGGCAGTCGCGTGTGACCTTTTGTATTATCCTTTCTCCTCCTGTCTCTACATATAGGACCCGTTCGTAAAATATGACTTTACAATATTTAGTAGATAGTTCGGCAGTTGTTTTCTTTTAAGCGTCGCGATTATATCATGCCATCTTGCATGATAAAACGCTCCCACAATGTCAAAATATGCACATATACAATACCGTTCTCGTTGTGTTACGTGTTTCATTAATTTTTCTAGTGCATTGCTAGTACTTTATCCTGACACAAATCCAAACTGGTGCGGATGCATGTTCACCATTTCTGATAAATATGTCTCGGTTCTTATCGTTATTATCCGATCCAATACTTTACCATTTATGTGAAGAAGTGAAATAGGTTGATAAGATGTTGGTTTATCTGCTGGTCTGTCCTTTCCTTTCAAGAAAAATTTTAGCATTGCTATTTTACAACATTCAGGTCACACTCATTGTATACGGCCATACGGTAGTTTGTCACATTTATTGTTTCTTTTACCATCTCCTGTGGAATATTGTCATATCCGAGCGCTTTCTTTGTTTTTAATCTTTTAACGGCTTGTCTTATTTCACTCTCTTTTATTTCATCCATCTCATCTTTTCCTACTTCCACCATATTCATGTCTCTTCTCTTTCCGTTGGATAGATTTCTTTTAGTAAATATTCCCCTAGATCTTTCCAACATTTTTTGTCCTCCTCTCCCTTACATTGCAGTGACACACATATTTCTTTTGGTCGTATCCTATTCGTACTAAACAAATACGGTATTCCCCATAACCACTATTGAAATGTTGTCCTCACATATTCCTTCCTGCTCCCTCTTTTTATTTGTTGTATTCTTTCTTTAAAGTTCATTTGAGCTTCCTTGTAACAGTCTATCATATCTTTTGTATCCATACCCCGCCTTTTCCCCCTTTGTAGTTTTCTTCGCTTTCTACATACTTCTTTCTTTAATATTGTCAGTTCTCTAGTCCACCATCGGATATTTCTATGTCTTTTAGCAGTTTCCTTTTCACGCATGTTGCACTTATTGTTAACAGGCTTAGCTGCGAAGCATCCACCTTCCCTTCTAAAGTCTTCGCTTCTCATCTCAACCTCTAGTTTCGTCTTCAAATAATGTTGCTTCTTTCTTACCTTCTGCCAGTGTATACGTTTACAGTTGAAAATGTTGATTTCTCTCATTATCTCTTTTCCTCTTTCGATTGTTATTTCTGTAGCTAGATGGTCACTTAACTTGCCTTCTTCTATTATCCACTCTACAGATGTTCGTTGCGTCAATTTGTTTACTAATGTCAAGTTTATTGACATACTTCGACTTCCTTGAAACGTCAATACCCCATACTCACTACTACTATAAGCCATGATGAATCTCTCCAATATGCGTCCTCTTTTAGTTGTCGGCCACATATTTTGTGCGCGCATTTGTATCCATGCATAGCAGTATATGTCTCCCTGTCATATAATATCCCTGCCACTCTTTCTAAACCTTCTTCCAGGTTATTGGCAGTAATAATTTATTATTGTTAATTGTATCTCCTGATGTTCGTACATAATCACCTGACTGTTGTGTCATTTATTGGTTTAATGCCAGAATATCCCATCGTCCATCTACTACTATCGCACTCCATCGATTGTTTCTTGCAATTACTCTGTATGATACAGGTAAGTGTTACAGTTTTCCTCCCACTGTATATACTTCTTGGAAGCATCCAATTTAATATCCTCCTTTTCGAATGTACTCTCCCAATTCCATTGACGTTATCTTTTCCCTTTGTAAATTTTGGTGTAAAACTTAATCATAATTCATTGTCTCTTTTAATTGTCTTTTCACTTGTTTGTAGTCGGGGCATTCCAAACTAGTCGTTTTATGGTAGGTACTTGTCCTTTTCGTTTACAGTTCATGCACGCGTGCTCTTCCGTCTGTTTTGTGTGCTCCTTGTATATATGTCCGGTGTCCCCGCAATGGCCACACCTTTTTCGTTGCACACCGCTGCTATGTGTCCATAACGGTGACACTTATGGCACATCATTGGTTGCAGTTCCTCTTGTACTCGTAGACTCATCATTGTGGTATGAACCCTACCTGATTGCAGCAGATTCATTAAGATTGTTCCGTTTACCACCAAAATCCATGTTTTCCTGTGTGTATCTCTTCCATTTGTCTATTTAGGTAATGTATTGCTTTGCGCACTTTTCATCAGTCCCGTGCATCATCAGTCTCAAAGTTATGTTCCATTATCTCTTGCATAATTTTCTTTTCATTATTTCCTTTTGGTACTCCTATTAGACGTATCCTGGGTCGTCTTATAGACGTCTGGGCCCCTATATCCCACGTCTGCATTTATGTCTCTTCGTGAAGTGCATTTTGTAATTTCTCCTTCTCTTCCTCACTCGGTAAAATTACCACTATTCCCCTCCTCGTGCTCCCTCGTCGTCTTTATCTGTACTTTTCTGACCTTTTATTTTTTTCGTAGTATCTCTCGTATATTTTACCCTTTACTATGCATTATTATTAATGTTTCCTGTTTTTGCTGTAAATATTGAATTTTTCGTAAAATTGTTGCATATGTTTGCTCCCTTTCTTCTAATTTTCCTATTATTCTATTTTCAACCCGGTCTATATGTCCTATATTCATCGTTTTTATCATATTGATCTCATAATTTATTTACACTATCTCCGTATTTTGATTTATCATTTGGCGACGAAGCTCCTCTTTCATCTCCTCTGTTAATGCCTCTAACTTGTCCTGTAACCATTCATGTATGTTATTTGCTACTGTTCCCTCTTCTCGTTGTAATTGTCCTCTTTATCTCCTATTAATTTCACTAACTTGTGTACTTGTTCTTTTAACTTCACATGTTGCTCTTTTTCTTAATTGTCTTGGTCAAGACGCACTATTACTCGCCACATATCCTGTACTCCATTCTTTATTATTTCCCGTAGGCTATGTTTTATTCTGTTAAAGCCGTCACCGTTAAATATTACTTCCATTGCTACTACTTGTTTCCTAATCCGTTCGACATGTACACCACTTCGCTCACTTTCCTCATTCTTTCTTGTTTGCTTCCCTTTCTCCCGATGTCGTACATATTGTTCCCCTATTGGTGTACCATCACTCAGTGTCACTCCCCTCTTGCATCTTATCA
This sequence comes from Laupala kohalensis, assembly GCA_002313205.1. Taxonomy (NCBI): domain Eukaryota; kingdom Metazoa; phylum Arthropoda; class Insecta; order Orthoptera; family Trigonidiidae; genus Laupala; species Laupala kohalensis. The sequence continues at coordinate 938,427 of NNCF01126301.1, forward strand.
GGTGTAAGAATCTTATCCAGTAAATCCAAACGTTCCACACTTACTGTCTGCTGCTCCTTTTTCTCTTCCCTCCCTCTTTTACCGTTCTACAGTAGTATGTGCTATTCTAATTAAGAGTGGTACACCAAGTATTTCGTCTTTTATGTGCTTGGCTGACTGATTTTACTTTCACATCTTTTTCTGTGCAACTGTTTTTTATTTTTCCTGGGATACTATTCCTTTCCTATTACGTTTTCCTTAGTATCTCGTTGTGTCTACTTGTTTCGTGTCGATATGTCCACCTGTTCCTGAGTTATTCCTGTTTTGTCAAAAATGAGCATTTTCCATTCACATGTCATACACGTATAATTCTGATTAAATATGTCGTATTGTCTTGAAATTTGGTTTCTAGACTTTAGTACCCTTCTAAAATGTTCTCACAAAATTTCAGATCAGTTGCTTATTATTAAGAGTGATAAACCAAACTCTACCCTTTTTCCACTTATGTAGTTCCTAAGTCTTCCGCTGGAGGTGCGCCACAAGCCTACCCCTATTGTATATGGGTTGTTTTTTTTGTGGGGCTTTACGGCTAATGTCGATATCAAACGTCATTGGAGCCCGAAAACTTGTACAGGTAGGGAAAATGCAGTTACGCACTAGGGACAACCAACATGACTCTCCCCGCGTGTGTGACTCGTCGAATGATTCAATCCTACCCACTAAAAACCCTCCTGATCTACAACACACCAAAACATAACTCACAACATACACCAAATGGAGGGGATGGGCAAAAAATGAGGTAGGCACATACCATGAGGGGGGGCAAAGAATAAGGGGGGACAAAAAATAAGAGGAATGAGGAAAATGAAAGATACCCTAGCCTTAATAGCGTCGGGATCGAAAAGAAGAATAGGTGACCAAGGGAGGTCAGAAAAGAGAAAGGAAGGAGCATGGCACAAGAAAGTGGAAGTAATGCCAGATTCAGCTTGAGGCCCCGTGTTTTCCAAACACGTACTTACTAGATGTTAGTCCCCTTGGGCGAGGTAGGAAAATGAAAGATACCCTAGCCCTAACGCCGTCAGGATCGAAAAGAACAAGAGGTGACCAAGGCAGGTCAGGAAAGACACAGGAAGGAGCATATGTTGTTTGGATGTTACGTGACATACCACATAAACACTTAGAGTCTCTCTTACTCTTTGGACACCATAGAAATATGACCGTAAATGTCTAGGAACGCTTGTTGTTTTCTATCTACGCTGTCACTGCGAGTAGATACCATCTACATACACATTTTGTTTCGGTTTTATGTTATAACTACAGGGTATATATCTTATTCCTTGACTGTAGTCAACATCATATATGGCCTTGTTAGTAAACAATCACATACGAATATTTTTACAACTTTCAATCTGTTAATAATTACGAGCTTTATTACTGTATGCTGCTTCTACAATTTATTCTTCTCCTTCTGTAATTTCGATGCGCTACGTCTCATAATTACCTTGTTATTCGTGTTCGAAAATACGACGACATTACTTTCATTACGTACACATGTTAGAAAAGTAATGTCTTCGTTAATTTTTATTCAATTCTTCTCAAACTTGGTATGTGGTATCCTGAATATATTCCGTTTGTATTCTGTAAGAAATATTAGCACACAGTAACCGTCTAAATCTTGTTATCGTTCAATGTGGTCAGACAGTTTTTTTTTTTGTTTTCTGGATCTATTTTATGTTTGTATTCTCGTTTCGGCCAACTGAGGACCACGTTGATGAGTGCTAGTAAGGCCCAACTCCATGTGAGTTTACTCACTAGACATCGTGAAACGTTTTTGGGGGGAACAGCGTCTAGATGGAATCTATGTCGTATCCAAGTATTACAACTGCGGCGGGTAAACTTTCCAATCATAACAGCTATATGGACTGAGACATAAAAGTGAAAAGCTACAAATTTTGTTGACCCCTCCGGGAATCTCCGTTATAAGCGAGCTTTGAGCTATTGAAGGGGCTCTATTTAAATATTATTTTCCTCGGAGCTTGAGTTGATAAAATTATGGTGTTCATTTTAATGATTAATTAACTTATAACTAGACGTGCTGAATTCAGTCAACGTTACTCGTGGGTACTGGATTCTTCCCGACCGCTTCACACACTTTCATGTGCGATAAATGGATATCTTCTCACAAGCACCCATCCCACCACCTTTCTTGGTGTCACCTGAATTCAATGAACTGCTAGAGCTTTGGTGAAAAACATATTTTCCATTTGCGTGTGACGAATAAAAATTAAAATATCGTTCTGGCTAGACTACCCTTTCTTCCGACAATGTCAGATTACTGAGTATAATATCAATAAAATAGGTTAGATTTGCATAACATGCTGGATAAACTTTCAAACCATCTAAACAAATATTTTTTTTCAAATATTGGATTATGCTCAAATCAAACAATTTTTAAAAGTAAATTTTCAGTATTTTTTGAAAATTTCAATTCTAATTGTGGAATTGTTTTGAAGTTAGTTTACTACAACGAACGTAAGTTAAATTCTTATATTCAATACGTACCAAATTAGAAAACACAGTGAGTGCTCATTCGGGGTTGCAAACTACAGTTGAAAAACTACAATTTCTAACTCGTAATTCTTCTTACATTTTGATTTAATTATAATGTTTATAGCTTTAACAATTGACTTTTCAAGGAAGTCAATTTTACTAATTGATTTTAAAGTAAATACACTCTGTAAGAGTTTTTATGTTGCATCTTAATTTGCCAAATACAATATTTCATATACAAATTATGTCTAGTTTTATGGTTTTATGAGTTATCTGTTTGAATATCTGTAGCAAAAGTATGATGATGTAATCATAGGAATGTTCGTATGCAATTATGACATTATTGATATTTTACTGAAAATATTCTTTAATAGTATATTTGTTTTTAAGAAAAGATCATTTACAATAAAATTGTATTACAGTTTTTATTTAACGGAAAACATTCAAGTGTGAACATTTATTCAACACCTAAAGAAAAACTTTTTATTATATCTAATGGAAATTCCATTAAGTTGGCATCGCTGGATAAGTGTTTCTCGGAGGGATGGAGTAGAACATTTGGCTGAAGCTCTAGCCGTCCAAGCCCCTCAATTTCCTTAAAATATTTTACTGCATTTACATTTGAATTCATTTAATTTGAATGAGGATTTCCTTTTTTCCAGGTTCTAAGTGAATTCCTTTAAACAAAATTTTATCTTTGACGGTCGTTTGAAGAATTTGTAAAAAGTTCTTTTTTCTTGGAGCTTTACGTCAAGGTCATTAGAGCCCTTTGTAAGAAGTTGCACAAGCTTTTTATCGTATAGAAGCTAGTGAAACTAGTTAGAGAAGAGCGTACTATTATGTGCGATAAAGAAAGAGAACACTACATCACCCTATCGCGCTCTACGTTTCTCTTTTGTTGCACTACGTTCTTTCGCTCAAATATTCGACTTTTAAGACACGACAACTGTGATTCTTGACTGACCTAACCTAACCTAACCTGACCTAATCTAACCTAACCTGACCTAACCTAACCTAACCTAACCTAAACTAACCTGACCTAATCTAACCTGACCTAATCTAACCTAACCTAACCTAACCTAACCTGACCTGACAACTGTGATTATTCACTGACTTTGCTTGGGCGACCTAATATTACCAGATCTGCAATAAAATTGTTTTTATTTTAGTATATTTTTCAGTGAGAAAACAAATGTGAGGAAAAATTATTTTAAACAATTACATTATTTTAATTAAGGGTTGCCATAACCTAATAAAATTAGGCAACCCATACACCAGTTGTTTGTTTACATGTTATATATTGTGTTTCATAAAAAATAACTTTCGTTAGGAAAACAGATGGGTAGATTTTGACCTTATTGGAGATCTCAGACTATAAGACAAGGGCAATTCACTGAAAATAAAACGAGGTGTTAGTATTAATTAATGGGTAAGTAATGTAAAAAGTATTCATCAATGAAACAACTTATACTCGGAGAAATTCGGGAGTTTATCGTGAAAATTTAGAACTTTATGGGAATGTCTTTGGTGTTATCTTAGCTTATTATCATCGGTGTAGACTTGTATCCCTTTACGCAACATAGAAGTATATAATACGAAGGTCTATCAAATGAAAGTTTAAAAGTGCTATATCGTTCTTAAAAGTTGTATGATTTATTAAGTAAGTGGCAGTGCTGTTTCTTGTGTATCGCACAGTGACGTCCATGTCGCAGATTGACGCTACAACACAGAAGTTAGCAGCAGCATCAGTGACAAGATGGCTGCCCCACTATCAACATGCACCACATTAGAGCAGCGATCTGTAATACGTTTCTTGTGTAGTGAAGGAAATGAAACCATCAGAAATCCACCTCCGGATGACAGTGCAGTATAGTGATTCGTATTTGTCCCTGCAGCAAGTATATGAGTGGTGTAGAAATTTTAGAAGACGCATTACGTCAATGTACGATGCCCCAAGACCTGGGCAAGTAAATTCCGCATTCTACGATCAGCAGGAAAAGACATGCTCACACACTTCTGGGATTCAATCGGAGTAATTTTGGAACATTACATGTGCAGGGGAATAACAGTAACCAGTACTTATGATTCAAATCTGCTTAAAAATCAACTTCGACCTGCAACCAGGAGTAAGCGACGAGGACTTTTGACTTCAGGTATGTTGTTGCATGACAACGCCCGTCTTTCGGATTAAACTATCCAGTATATCAAAATTATATGTCTCATACACCTACCTTATTTACCAGACCTCGCCCCTACTGACTTTCATGTGTTCGGACCGCTTAAAGAAGCGACGGGAAGCAAGAATTTCACAAGTGATGAAGAAGTGAAAACCGCGGTTCACGAGTGACTAGGGTCGCGACCAAATGGATTATTTGCCCGTGGTATCCATTCACTTTCAAAGCGGTTGAAAACTTGCATAACACGTCAAGGAGACTATGTCGAAAAATGATATCTGTAAGTTTTTCATAGTTGTTAAAATAAACCATTTTTATCAATTTTAAGGTTTTCATTTGATACACCCTAGTATATTACTGAGCATAAAACAGAAACAAAAATTGCTTATTTTCCTCCACGTAGAAATGAGCGATTTTGGCATTAAGAAAATGGGAGGAGAAACAAAATGTCAAGGAATGGTACCGATTGAAAACATGAATTACGTTTCCGAGTGAGTTAAATTTACAAAACTTAATCCTGGTTTCCAACACTCCTGGTCACTAAATTGTGATACATACACTTTATTGTCAAAAAGCAGTTACAAATGTCGTATGATCACGTGGAGAATAATAAATTAACTTTACTCTCCGGAAGCAAGCAAGGGACCATCTCATCAATTCCGATCAAATGCGCTAATGCAGAGGTGGATTTAACATTTCAAAATATTGCTAACGATAAAAATAGTTCGGCACGTTATAGTATTAACATGTATCAACAAATATTGTATTTAATAAAACACAAAAAGTCATTTCACAAGTACATACTACTATCAAATTTTATTCGGAAAGTATTGTTGATAAATCGTAGCTATTAAATAACACTAAAATGTTATTTCAATAGATGCCACCCTGGGCGAGAGCTTAGCGAGTCTTTATAAAAAAGCCTGTAACCGAAGGAAAACCGGAGAAAAATCCGGGTCAGGTTGGGGTTACAGATTTAATGTGCACAACCGTGCCATGTTTTAAGTTTATTTTAAACTCATACCATGGTTTCAATTTGTTTATTTTATATTCATACAACTAAATTTATATGAATAATAAGACAATACGAGCATTAATATAATGAAATAATTTTAACCTTTAATTCTCAATTAAATATTAATGTGGAGTAAAATTATTCGACAAGGAGTAAAGATTGGGTTAATGAGTTCAGTCAGCATCGCTATTATTAGCAATGTAGAACCAGGAATGTCCAACTCTCTTTGCATTAAGCGATCGAGTATTTTAGTAAAGTAAACATATCTAAACTTAATAACTCATTTACAATGAAGAACTGAAGGGTGGTGTTTTAAATTCCGTTTCTATTTAATTTTTATTGAATTATTTACGCAGTAAAATTTAAAGTAGGAATGTTACTTTGTGACCGATTTTAACTGATATGCCGATCAGGCAATAATTCTGCCATCATCATTTATCATGAGAGTGATGTTCATCAGGTCCACGTCAACGAGGCAAATAGCCATAAAAGTTATGCCGAAGCATATGAATCACACAGTCGTTGAGCGAACGTACGGTAATAATTATCACCACTCAGCATTACCGATATATATATATATATATATATATATATATATATACTGTCTCTTATACACATCTATGTGTATAAGAGACAGGATTAAAGTAATCCAGAAGGTATTCTTTCGACTCGAGACTGAGTTGTC
>NNCF01126301.1:950888-963653 GCA_002313205.1 Laupala kohalensis
TATATATATAATATGATAGAAATCTCCTGCATATATGATAGAAATCATGAAAAAGATATTTGTTTTGGTCCAAGACTTCGTAAATCCAGGTAAAACTCTTGCATTTTTATAAATGAACCCACAAAGTGTCTATGGAAATTGTATCCAATAGAAAGGATGATATCGTTCTTTTAATTTAATCAAAACTCTCGCTGAAACACAACAGGTCCCGAAGATACCCATGGGGTTCACGTAGATTAGAGCCCCTCAATTACCAGCTCACGGCACTATGACGAGATGTGACCAGCACCTTGCTCCGTCTAGTTTGATCCCATTTTAGACTCGGTACTCATTTTACATCACGTTTAGCATGTCTGGGAGTTAGTCTGGATGTTAAGGTGTGATGAAAAATCCTTCTCTCCATAGGGACATCGACCGTTACCATTCTGCCAGCTGCTCAACAATTTAACTACTGAGCCATGCTGGCTCAAACTTTTCAAACATTTCATAGTATAACGAATTGGATTGTGTAATTATCCAGAATATACATGAATTACATGAATATACCAGAATATACATGAATATACGTGAATTACCTCGTTTATATGTAACATCATAAATACATAACCCTACATTTGTATCGAAGAAAATTTTCATCCTGGAAAACTGTCAATGCGAAGCACTGCTCTATGAATACCTGTGCAAGCTCCTTGTCTTCTACTCCTGCACATCCCCGAAAGTCCTGGCCCCCACTTACATTGGCCACACCACCCCCGGCGGCAACGTCACCGCAACGCTCGGCCACAGGGTTAATTAGCCAGAGGGGGGAAGAGGAACCACAGACTAATTGCAACGCTAGTGGTCAGTTCCCCATTCCTCAACCCTTAGGTGAATGCCTCTGTGCTCATATAGGAGCTCCCTGACCGCTAATTCGGAATCATTCCTCCCCCTTCAACTGGCCGTTCCTTCGTAGTGTACCTTTTTCTGAGAGAAAGTGGCATGTGAATGGTCTAAGAAGAAACAATTGGGGTTTACAGGATATTTCAAGCAAACAAATATTCCTTACATAGTCTAAAGGAAAATTTTTATTAGAATTAATAATAATCACTGGCCTTATGAGAGGTTTTTTGTAATAGGGAACCCGTGTGAAATAGTTTTTGCAGAGATTCAATGAATGAAAAGTCCTTAATATTAATTAATTAAGACATCAAAAGTATAAAATTTCTATCTCGAGTAACTAATATTTATCCATGGAAACCTTTGATTAGATCATTAACCTATAAACGAAGATTGCAGGGTACGATTATGTAAGAATGGAAAATTATAACCTAAAATCACAATAATTCAATAATTTTCTAATTGAAACGATAAACATTACATACATGCAAAACACTTTTTTTTTTAGTTTTGATAGATTAAATCTTTTATTACCCAGATTTAAAAAAACATATATACAAATAAAATTTCATGTGTCACCGGCTATGTATTTCTCCATTTATTCAAATTTGAATGTTTAAAGAAATAGAAAAATATTCGTTCACAATAGTTATATGCTAGAATCATATCTCAGTCCGAGCCAAGACGTCAAGATGGACAGCTCAAAATTGTTGTTTAGTAAACAATGAATATGGTTGAAACGATTCAAATAAATTTCAGAAAAATATTTTTTGAGCTCGTGGATTCGTTGAATGGAAGAATTGCTTTCCACTGCAACAACGTTCCATAGATGTGACGTTATTTGGAAACCATGCCACGAAGTATCATATTTTTACATAGCAGTCATTTAAACTGAAGTTTACTCTCTGAATGTTCAAAGGTTAATGTACTTTCACATTAGTCCCACGTAAGATTCTTCAGACATTAAACTTAATGTAAATTTACATTTATTTCATTTCAGATTTTGGAACGTTTCATTTAATGTAGTATGTATAGTGAAAGTTCATTAAATTCCATATACTCGTATTTCGAAGAGTGAAGTGTTGAATTAAACTTTTATTTGCAATTTAAAAGAACGCTTCGTAAGTATAGGAAAGTCCTTGATGTGAAGAAGATATATTTGAATATTATATCAAAAGAAGAAAGGAATGTACGTAATGCGAGACCATGAAGAACTAATAGAAAGAAGGCAGATATAATAATTTCTCTAAGTAATAAGTCTGTTGGTGACAAGGTAAAAATGATAACAGATTACGCTCACTTCCCTGTGGTGCTTTCAGTAAGTGGAGCAAGAGCGTCAAAACGACGGAGAATTAAAAAGGAAAAAGAAGGAAAAAATATCATCATAATGACTCTTGACCATGTGGATAATTATATAATTTATTTTTGTCCCAAGTGATTTGGTGATATAAGATTTATTAATTATTTATTTGTTCTATACTATCCTAAATATCTGTCATTTCAAAAATATCTGTCATAAAATTTTGTTTCCGATCTACACATATAAGATTTTTCTATAAATAAATTGTACTAGTAATAAATAATAGTAGTACCTTCGTAAGCACATTTCAAGTGTATTCTACATGATTCATTATTATCATGCTTCATTTAAACCTTCGCCCGGGTTTTAAATAATCTTTGAGTTCGAAAGCTTGAATCCTTCAACTCCCTCATCCTTCGTAATTTTGTCACGCTTCTATTTTTCTTTGAACTTCTGCTGACTCATCATCGCTACACCGTGTTTTGACACCTCCACCAACCCCTAAAACCTCCTCCAATCCCCATTCACAGTTTTAGTTTGACTGATTCAAACCAACCAATACATAACCCTCCCCTTTCTCACCGCCCGCGAAGAAATAAGAACCATGGGGGAAGAAACGGAAGAAGAGATCTGCCCTTATCGCGCTTCCGGCTCAACAGACCGGAAGTTGCGTATAAGCAGCGGCGGGCCGCGTTTACCGAGATGGGGACGGCGGGTGTGCGGTGACAGTGGAGATGCACGTCATTATAGGAGTTCCCCGCAACATGGGGATGTCCATCTGTCTACGAGGAGTGGGATGAGGTATTGCCTCGGTGTGGATATCATGGCAGCCGTCGTCCTATCTACTTATGCCATTAAATCAACGGAGTCTCTTGGGGGAGTCCCCTGACACGAGCTGAGTCGTCGAAGAATTGTTAATATTATGTCCATTCAGATCCAACACGTAATTCATCAGCTGTAGATAGAACTTAAACAACGAATTTTGCAAGAAGCAAGGAGGCATCAAAATACATTTACTACTATGATACAACCTACAGACGTATCATAATTCAAAGAAACAAATACTCTATACGATTGTGTGTGGTAGGTTTGTGTATAGTACAATAGAACTCGAATAGTGCGATTCGATTGGGACCAGACGCAATCCGGATAATCAAATGTCGAGTAATTGGCTTTCTTTCAATAAAAGGTTAATTTTTTGACAAATTTAGTTAAGACTCACAATGTTGTGGAAATAACTTATAGCTAAGACTCATATTGCAGGGGAAAACTAACTCACAAAGTACAGTTCAAAGAAACAATTTAAAAACGTAATAGGTCTATAATTAGCTAAGAACAATTAAAAAAGAAAAAAAAATCAACCATCGATCGTAATGGTAAACGTTTATAATATAATTTGTAGCTTCAGCTGTGTACCGCGTTATGGAATGATAGAAAACCAAAATTATTATAATGAAGTAATCGCACGAAGAAATGATTTTCGTATTTTCACAGAAAGTCAAAGATGAACGTGAAAATAAATAAAAATGTTCCGAAGCAATGCAATTATAATTTATTGGTGTTGTGAAAAGTTTCCAAAACATTGAAAATCGCAAAGTTGTTTGAAAAGCCGGAAATTTAACTTCACTGATTCGATAAGAAAATTAAAGAAAACAGAAATTAATAAATAATTTGTTCCTTCCCAGTTTACGTTGGTTAACTTGTAATGTGTAATAGGAGACATGAAAGAGTTTCAAATGCTAAAAGAGCGTTGTGTACAACAATCAACCAAAAATGAATTGCAAACTTATACACCACTAATTATAACTATAATTTGACAATTAAATATTTTCAACTTTTCATAAAATGTTAAACAAAAATTTTTTATGGTAATCACCTTATTTAGTATATGTTCCAAAAATATTAATTTAAGGTTTCTCTTTTCTTTTAAATGGTAGTATTTTTTTATAAAAGAACAGTGAGCTACATTTTCACTTAGTCAAGAATTGTTCCTCCAGAACCAACCGGAAACCATTTTTCAAATAAAGGTATTATATGTTTGTAAATGCTGAAAATCTTACCAAAAACACTTCATACAAACAAAACTAACTAATATTCTACGAAACAAAACTAGTAGGTAACGTGTAAACGCTCTTTATATGATTACATTCTCGACACTTCAGGCACAGATTAGGAGAAAACTAGAAATGTCGTTCCATGGTTTTGTAGTAAAACTCGTGAGAGTTTTCTTGTGACCTAACCTCAAAAAATCTTCCAAATAAATCGCCAACTCCAATATAGATAAATATTTTGTTTTGTTTCAAATTAATTATTAATGGCCGGTAATGGAAGACCATGAGGTGGTCGGTACTGTACGAAGAGTGCGAGGATATAATTGCCCGTGTTGTATATTGTTCGTGGAATATGGCGGAAATGTATTACCGACTTGTGTGTTATTCCAGAACATCTATAAAAGATAGACGATCAGAAATAACTCTTATCTCTCCCAAAAATCACAAACACATTGATTCAGTTACAGCTATTATAATCTAAATGTTAATTCAGTGTGCCTAGAATATATTGTTGGGTTCTTACACATGATACTCGTAAACTACTGTTATTTTGCAACAACTATGAGAACTAGCATTGGCCTCTTTTATCAGACTTTCCCCCACTACATATTTTCGGAATCTAATTTATTCAATCTCATCTTAATTCCTAATTTTCTTGTGTTTTATTTATTCGGAAAAAATCTAAAAATAGACTAATATTGAATTTTTGCAAATTTCTAACTGTAATGTTTACTTCATACTAACTAAAAATCTTCACATCATAGGTAGTTTTATAATTTAATAGATAGATGTACGTGTTTATAAGGAAGTATTATGTAGGTACTTAGTTACTATCTGTATATGACATAGACATGTCATACATACATTGTTCTGTATTATTCTATTCATGGAAAGCCAAAATTAAGGTCACGACCTGCTTAAATGAGATCCACCAGCGTGGACCCCCATTTACATCTCATGGACCCCCCAATTTTTTTTCACTGACATGGCCCTCTTGCAGGTCGTAGTCGACCCCTGGTGGTTGATATTGACCACTTTGGGCATCAGTGTGATAAATCAACGTTCCCTACTCCGTAAATTTCTTCAGTACTAAGCCGCCATCCTGATCGGGATTTTGCTGGATTTTACTCAATCACTTAAGGTATTACGCCGGGGTGGTCCCTAGTTTTGCTTCCCAGAATTAAATAAAAATAAGATACTCCGAAATTTCATATTGCATTCTAAAAAGTAGTTTTAAATAGTTAGACGTAAGAGCAGATTTTACGTCCTTAGTCTCGCCAAAATAAAGACTGTTATTATTATTATTACTATTATTATTATTTTCTGTCTTGTTCACATCATTCGGTTGGTTTCTTGTGGTTGGAGGAGTGAGAGACTCGTCTTAACCATATTTATAATAATTTTGTTTTAGAGAGAAACATCAAGGTGTTTTCATCAATCATCACATATATAAGAATCGCCGAACAATGCGGGATCAATTTAAGATAACTGATTTTTGCATGAGTTGGAAGTATTTTGATTTGAGTTCCTGTTCTTGCAACGATTTGAACAGGTTATTGGGTACTACTCCCATGTTTGACAGTACTTTTGGGATTACTCTCACTCTGTCATATTTCAACATATTCTTAATTTCGAAGCAAAGGTCAATGTACTTTGTAATTTTATATATGCACGATTAATCCACATTATTGAAATGACAATGTCTTTGAGGAGTACTTCTTTCTCTATTTTTTTCTTAAGGTATTATGTGCGTCAGAGCGACTAGGTTTAAGAACCCCTCCAAAATGTTTTAAACGATAGTTTGAACCATTCTCTATCCAGTGGCGATGAATTTTCATACACTTACTGCGCAAAAGTTTGAATTATTTGACATTAAATTACTTTAAAGTCATTAAATATGGAGAAACGTTAGCGGGATCATGTATTTTTGATATTCTGGCAAAAGTACCGGCTTGACATAGCAAAAAATAACTACTAAAACACAGAAAATGTAAATAGGAACGCAATGATGTGAAGATTTTCATACCTTACGGGGCATTTACAAGAATAATTCACCAAATACTGGAAAATACTGTTCTAACGGAAATATCAGCCGCATCACGTGACTGAAGACAATGCGACCCTTGTGAAAGAAGAAGTCAAACGACAGTGTAAATTAATTATCAAGTTTTAAAATCACAAAATAATTGTTCTCATTCGATATGGGTCATTTCCAGGTATAATCGGCCTAAAATTTCCCCGACCCATTCAGATTTTGCTAATAATTTTTCTGGGGTCTTAGAATATTGTATAAGTAAGGAAAATAATATTTATTAGGTTTTTTGATCAAAGCTAGAAGAGTTTTTGAAACAAAAATTGAAGACTTGAAATTAGACTCATCTTATATTTTTGTGTAATAAAGTGTTAGAAGTCAAAGTGTTCTTTTATAATTCATTTATTGGTTTTCAAGTAGCAAGGAATTCAAATACGTAAAAATCAAAATTTTAAATTTAAATTACTATAACTTTTAAAGTTGTAAATTTTCCACGCCAAAAATTGCTGGAATTTGAGTTCATTAGACTTACTTTCAACTACCGAAATATTATTAAATTCTGAGATGGAGTGTTTGAGAAATAATTTTTTAACAAAAAAATGATATTTTGACATTTTTGTTGAAATTCTAAACTATGTTGTCATTTTATGTGTCTGAAGGTTACTTTTTCTATAAAATGAAGTGTCTACAATCACTATATTAAGTGAGTTTCAATTTCCGAGCGGGTTTGATCGAAATTTTCCTGATTTTTAACTGGCGATTCTGTGCTCTTCACGCTGGGGGGAAATCGACAAAATAATTATTTAAGCAAAATCAGATGAATAAACATTATTTTCCGTACTTATACAATATTATAAGACCCCAGAAAAATTATTAGCAAAAGCTGAATGGTCCGGGGAAATTTTAGGCCGATTATGGCTGGAATGACTCATATAAAAAATCAATAGAATGAATTAATAATTAATGCGAACTACTTTGGTGAATATTTCCAAGTTTCGTGAATAGTTGGCAACTAGAGTCAACGCGCATATAATACCTTTACTACTGTATCCGGTCTATTATAACACACCTTTTGTCTGTTATATTGGTTTTATCCAAATAAATTTCATTAATGTCGTCTTCAAGAATGGTGGATGGTTCTTGTTGATATTAGTTTACTTCCCTTTACTGTAGTTTGCATTTCAATGCTAATTCCTGATGAATGATTTTTCCCACTTAATCATGCCTTAATTTGTTATTGCATTGTGCCACAGCTTTGCACAGTGCTTAAATTATAATTATTGCTAAAATTATTCTGATTGATTTTTATATTATTGTTGTTGTTATTATTACTATTATTAAAAAGAGTATATTATTATTATTATTATTGCTATTATTAATAAGATTATATTCCATTTTGTTCATGACTTTCTGTCGGTTTCTTGTGGTTGGAGGAGTCAGAGACTCGTCTTAACCGCATTTATGGTAATTTTGTTTGGAGAGAAACATCAAGTTGTTATCATTAAACATCACACATATAGAACCACCAATTATATTATTATTATTATTATTATTATTAAACTTAGCATATTAAAGCAATATTGGCACAGCGTCGGAATGGGTGATGCCCGTTGACTCCCGTCGATCCGCGTCGTCATCTTGGCCACTTCTTGGAACTTCCGCCGCCAGCACCGACAGCTCCGCCTCCTTCCCCGCCGCCTCCACCGCCGCCGACCGCCTCTTCCGGAGGGCGTGGCTATCCGTTTGACGCTCTTCGCTTGTCTCAGCGAACGGAGGCGGAAGGACAAGATTCATATTTATCACTCGCGACGAATTAGCGTTATGCCGCGTCAGCGGAATTTCGTTTACTTATAATGGATGGACTGACGGAAGCAGCGAGGACGGGAAGAATGAACTGCTTTTGTTTCGCGTTTCGCCGCCGAAGATTAGGGCTGCAATGAAAAAAACAGGCTCGTTATGGTGAAGGTGAAAAATCGAACTCAGTTTTCGTGGTATCAGATGCCAGAAACTGCATTTCAGTTTTCTGCCAATAAAAAAGTTTAATTTATAAAATATAATGAGCTTAGTGTGAACAGTCCATCTTGGTCTGCGTAGTAATAATAAGTTGTTTGCTCCTTGAATGCTTACCCCCCTCCACTATCTTGAATGTACTTCACTGGAATTCTCTGACTTGAGATTTGACTCGAAGTGTTTTTAACTCACTTGATAATGGTACCAATGTGTACCGGAACGTCGTGAATTTTATAAGTTTTGAAATGTTTCTATTGTTCTTATGTATTGGTATGTACTGTGATTAGTGGATATTTCACTAACTATACTATAATAAATTGTCTGCTTTAATAGGTAAATAATTATTAAATACATTATAATGAGCTTAGCATATTAATTTATCATTATAAAATGTGATAAAAGTGTTGGATGAAAGGACATTAATGTTCCGGGCCCTTAATTTAATGATAGTCTCGTCATACGTGAAACTCTTCAACAACCAACAACCCATAAATCAATAAAATAAAGGACCGATTAACTCCTCTTTTGAATCTGTGGCAAGCCCAGAACAAACCTGTACATACACTTACTACCAACAACCACATACCTAACCTACCAGTAGGATTTGAACAAAGGTTGATTTTTTTATAAACGTCCTACGTGTATCTTGATTATTGTTAAGTTCACCAACTATTGTGATTGCAATACATTTGAATATGCAATAAGTATCATACTGATAGTGTAACAATGGATACCCAAACTCAGTACTGACTATAGTTACCACGCATCCGAAAAAGCATTTTGATTCATATTTTTCTTTGTAATCATAATAATCGTGTTTATATAACGTGTTCGGATTTCTGGGAAATTCGAACTTCTGCTGTTCAGATTTAAGGGATTGAGCTAAATAAATATTTTTAAACTAAAAGATAAATGGAATGTAATTAAAAATGTGTGGTAGATAATTTAATTTTTTTCCATTCAGTAAACTGTTCACATTATTCTCATTCAAACAAAAAGAGACATTAAAATTTTAAAGGCCATTGCCAACATAATGAATATTGCATATTTACATTGGTTACTAGACCAAATTGATGCAGATATGTTCTGGAATATTCGAAATGAACATTTTCCAAATGATTACGCCATAAATGGTTCCATTGCGGTGTAGGCATCATTTTATTCCCCCCTCCCCCCCAATTCAGCTCTAATGACGTGGACTGATGAATAGAAAACTTACAGTTAAAACCACAGTGAAGTAGTGAAAATGACTATAACTTTTTGCAATAATAATATTTTACAAATGAACCCACAAAGCTTCAGCATTACTTTTCGTTTAATGAATTACTACCTTCAAGAAAACTCAAATGTAAGAGCAATTGCTATGGTATAAATCATACATAAAATTCCTAAATATAAATCGTTTTCAAGATACCAAGTATTGCTCGGAGCTATACTGCAACGTGAGATATAACTTCACAAAGATTCAATCCCTGATAGCTGAGACGACGAATTAATTCCTTTACGATTTACTTAATTAAATATTAAGTTTGATTAAGTCTGTAAGTCAAAATAAAATAAATGCCTGAATCCAGTACAAGATATTCTCCTATTTTTCCACTTAATTTCTACTAGAGAACATCTGAAATTTCTTCGAGACCCGGAAAAAGGAGTCCAACTTTCGATTGAAATTAGTGGCCACTAAACACAGTCGCCGAAAGAAATACTATTTGTACTGAAATTATTCGCACTGTATCCTCCGTTAATCTACAGGAAATAAAAATAGTAAACTTTTAGTTAATTAATTTTATTGCAGTGGGAACAAAAACTACTGTTTTACGCAGATTTTGCTATAAACTCGCATTAAAATTTGTCAAATTCAACTTATTATTGTGTAAATTTACATGTATTCTAATTAAACTTTATTCACAAATATATCTGGAGATAATCGTAAACAAAGTTTCATCTTTTAATTTTTGTTTGAAAAATAAACGGTGTTTTCAAAACTACTTTTCTGGTAACGATGTGTTTAGTGAATTTCGTACGTAAATACCGGGGATCTCTGATCCATGTTTACATCTGAACCGCCAGAGCGAATTACCAACGCCCAGCTAAATATTCTCTCACACGGAAAATTCGAAAAATTTGTAATTTCATCTGAATTGTACGGTCAAGGAGAAAATCCTTGGCTTGAAGACTGTTTGTATATTATTACTCCAACACAAATTGGAAGAAACACACAAGTTCAATAATATCTATTAAAATAAACTATTGTATAATTTTATTATATCTTTTTCGATGAATTTGATTGGTATACTGGGTTTTTAAAACTTTATCAGAAATTGTTAAAAGTAATAAAAAGATTTTGACGTGTTGACGATTTGATTTGTAAGAATGTGGTCCAAATAACGCAAGTTTATAACTGCGTTTTTATTTTTACATTTTTTGTCAAGGACAAACAAGAAAGTTACTTAAGGGGTGATATGAAGTTGCGAGTGTAAAAAGTGTACATACATAAATCTATAAAGTTATTTTAGTGTTCTAGAGCGAGTTTAGTGGAAGAAATAAACCTAAAGCATAATTAAAATATAGTAAACATTACCCTGTTCAAGTTAATTGATTGAAGTGAATAAAAATATTTTTCAATGTGATCATCGCTTGCGTGTTCAGTTAGAGGAAGCGACTTAGCAACACCCGTCCCGACCAAGGGGATGAAATCTGACTGACCTTTCCAGTCTCACGAATACGAAAGATATCGATATTTTAGCAATCAGAAGCTATTGAAAGTTTGTCGATTACTATCTATGGTTTTTGATAGGTTGTAATTTAATTTAACAAATTTCATGTTGATATCAACATTTCACTGCAGCAATATGACAACAATCAAAACACGAAAAAATTAAAACAGCTAGAAGTTAGAGAGTTAAAAGGTAATTACCAAATCAGAGCTAATAATTGTGTTTATCCTTAAAAAAAAGCGTGGTTTTCTGTTTGACACGGGTATTACGTTGTATTTCTTACTTGTGAGAAAAACTTCCATGTCCATTTTACCAGAACTCTGACGATGCAAACACTCCTCCAGGAGTAGGTACTACGAAAAAATTAAAAATGACCGCGTCTAGATTGAAAACGGTCCACACCCTTGAAGGAACGACCTATTTGCTTTTTTTTGGGGGGGGGGGTTAACCAAGGGGTCCAATGCTAATCAGCATGACAAAAAAAATTAAATTGTAATTGTATGGCTACAATTAGTTCTTTTAATACTAAAGTAAACAGAATTTATCACTTTTTATTATGTATTGATAGATTCAATTAAAACAAGTTAGCAAAGGGTCACTATTGATAGAGTAGTAACAGCTATTTAGTTTTGAGAAATACATGCAGAAACTATAGTCATTAATGAACAATATTATGCTTTTACAGAGACAGGATTAAATATTTTAATCTCTATTCATAACTATAACCATCGTCAATTTTATTGCTGATTTAAATACATAACAAACTGAAACTAGTGGTGCAAAACCATACTTTCTCAATCTGCTCTAGAGATCGATATTAAAGAATTCTCCAGTATTATGAGAGGGTTGATTTTAACATGTTACTCTATATTTTGTCGTCCTCATTTCACTCAATTTAAAAAGTTTATTAAAGAAAAACTTTTACTTGCCTTTATATAAAAGAATATCTAATATACAAATTCTGTTCTTTCGTTCTTGGGAGAGAGAAGATAAGTAAGATTTATATTATTTTTCAAAAGATATATTTATTAATAATTATAAAGATAATTTGGATATTATTTACGCTAGAACAAAGTCAGCAGATCATCAATATTCTTATATAATTTAATTACAAACTAAAGAATTAATTTTTTTGCAATATGAAATTGAAAAATTATATTAATAAACATTAATCGTATCTATAAATAATTTCGGTTAAACAGGTGATACTGTTTGTTTCATTTGCTGCCTGTTATTTCGAAACGCTCCTCATCTATCTCGTCAAAACGTTTTTGTGAATGTTAAAGGATATTGTTTAAAATAATACTATTTTTAACGATTGAAACTGCTATAAAGCATTGAATTTTTAAAAATCATTAAAAGTAAATAAAAAGATTCATGACACTTTACATTGAAGACAAAAAAACACTAACCAAGTAAATTCTTCAAACGATAAGTAATATTATAAAATAACACCCTCTCGCATCAAATAATATACATGAACATTAAATATGACATACAGCATGAACAAGTTAAGTAGAACATGCGGCAAATGGAACAGTGGACACATCTGATACGTAAGCTTACACGACCAGAAGATGCATCATCACCGGATAAGAGGTTACGACTGGTGCGTAGAGGTCGGGTGTGGGTGGAAGTTTTACGATACGAAGAAAAATATAAGATGCAGATATTCCTCTGTTCTCATTTAAAACTAACATATAAAAATGACATATCTACAAAGATAGTCCTTGGATTCACACCACCGGCAAACTTAAAACTACGCGCCATAAACACACA
>NNCF01126301.1:975732-988446 GCA_002313205.1 Laupala kohalensis
AAATTCATTCCAAAACATTTTTTTAGCAGTGTACTGTTTTATAATAAGAACTATTACTTTTTATTATAAGGATTATTATAATGCTTTATTTTGTGTTACACGAGTCAACTCTATCTCGGTACATTTCTCGCAGAAATTTACCAGCTTATTATGTGATATTCTATACTAAATTGGAAGCCATTATCGGATGAAACGTGCCCAAAGAAATATGATACGCTGTTAGAAACCAATATATGATTTTCATAACTACTAACTTTCTGATGGCTCCTACGTCTGTATTGAAGTTTTGGACCCATTTCATGAACCCATCAAATAACATTGCTTTTATTGGAGCCTGTTACACTACAGCAACTAGTGACAGGCTCCATTGATTTGACAAATAATAAATAAGAGGCCGAAGGTTGCTCGTCACCTGTGACCTAGAGTAATAAGGTTTCAACTACTAGTTGGTGGGAGGTTCACCCACAAGTAGCCTGCAACTGATGGTCTAATGAAGTAAGAAAGTAGAGATCTAATCAATGTATTTCATGGAGAAATACCGTATGCGATTGCTCAATAGTACTAGTTGATTAGAGAGTGACAGATTTTTTTTTCTGTTAAAAAATTACAAGCCTAACTATATCAGTAAGACTCGGTATTGTTACTACAATGCACAATTTTTGCTGGTATATTTTTCGTTACCATGCTGAAAGAAATAATTCAATATGCTACCAGAATATTATAAGACAAAAAAATAGTTGTTTTAATGTATTAATGTAAGAGTTATAATGTTAAATTAAGGTTTTAATAAGATAAATCAAGGATGAAAAAAGTTTGTTTTTAAGGTTATCTTGAGAGATTGAAGTCCGCAGAATAAAAGTATTACAAAAATATACCTATCAATTTGAAGATTATTGTCTAATGGGGAGAAAAGAAGACCCAATTACCTCAGCAGTTAAACTTGAGATTTGTGAAGGAACACATATATAACAGATAAAGACAATATTGTACCAAATATAGCAAACAATGAATACTAACATATATTTCCTATTTTTTGTATGGAAATAAAGCTTATGGCACTGTGTGCATATTGTACAAGTATTATATGCTGTTCCACATCGTTTTACAAGAAGATAGCTGCGTAACATAGTCGAATTGAGCGTATTACCATTTTATTATTTGACGTAACATGTGTATAAAGAACAATTTAACAAAACCTAGCATGACATATTAGTTCTGAATAGGAAGTGCGACATTATTGCTATTGAATTTCACAGAAACTATTTTGCTAATCTGTTGGCAAAACGATGACTCACGGCAGAGAAGTAACAATTCATAAATGAAAATTTAATTGAATACACCTTTCAATTGCTAATAAATGTTATGACATCCCTTGATATAGATTTAGCAGGAAATTCGGTCTTATCGTAAGTAAAATATCGGAAGGGGCAATTTTATGTACTTTGTCGCATTTGTAGCGATTTCCAACATTTTTATACCTCATATTTTACACGGAAAGCGGCCAAAATAGTAATCACAATTAGCTACTCCATAAAGGTTTTCCAGTTTTAGCCAAGAATAATTATGTAAACTTACTTGTTACACGTACACTTCAAGTACTTTTAAACGTATTTTTACTGCAGAATAATGAAATATATTAACAAGGTATCTATGCGCGCTCTTCATTAATCGCTAGATACTATTTATGGGAATATTTTTATCTCAAATGGTAATACTATGTCCGCAAGTGCATGTCAACAAGTTTGAACTCAAATTATAATAGCAGTATATTTAAACGTATTAAAAATAGACGTCATAAAAAAATTCTTCCGACATGAAGAATAATTTACGCAACAAACGTAAATCATAGTCAAGTTAGATAAACTTGTTTTTTTTAATGTCTCATTTGTTTTACTTTCTTGCATTTTGTCGCAATGTGTTTCAATATCAGAGCTTTATAGCTTTTTTCTTTATTTCGAGCATTCGTCAAAAATATCGCTCTTGAAATAATTAAGTTTCGATGAATACTTTAGATTTTGCGAGGGTATATTTTAACTCACGTTAAATCACGCTGTGATGTGGTGTCTCATGAAAAAATTTTTGTGTTGACTTTACTAAATTTTAAGCTAAATATGAAGCATCAGTAAACCAATAACGTAACAACAAAAACTCATATGTCTAGTCTGGGTTGGTAGTCTTTATAACTGGAAGCGCATAGTTCCTCTTGTAAAAAGCGAGATGTGCTCGTTCGCTTGTGACTTCCTAAAAGGTTAGTTTCGTGAACGCTCGTGTGAGCGCAGCACCTGCTTGTCGCCAAAGGGCTTCTCTCCCATATCTACACCGCTCGCGCTCTCTCTCTCCCCCCCTCCACTCCATCCACTTTCTCATACCACCCGCTGCCATTATCGCCCCCTATGAGGAACGCTTCGAGCGTTCACACTACTACTACTACTACCTTGTTACACTCCCTCACAATACTTCCAGCACCCAAGGAGCGCAGTTGCGATCTGCCATTCCCATTACAACGCATTGAAGGCTTCATTCGTCAAGTTTCTGGATGCACAAAGCTCTCTTCATCACTATCAGGTCTAGGTAAGGACTTTCGCTCACGTTGTCAAACGTGAGGAATGATAATTGAAGATTGTAAGTGGAAAGCGTTTGAAGTGTTCAGGTAGAGGCGGATTTTTATATAGGTTCTCTAGGTTCTTGCCTATTGAAATAATAAATCACAAATTTAGTTTAATTTCTATAGTTACGAACAAAATGACACTCAATGGGGAGAAGATAAACAAAGACGATAAAATTAAAAGAATAATAAGAAGAAAAATAGAAGAATTAATCAACGGTTGGCACAATTAATCAAGAATAACACAACAATTAAATCGATGGGACAAGACGTGTAAAGGCCGGAAAACATAATATGCGTACATACGTAAAGTAACCTTCGAAAAGAGGAATAAAAATTTGTTTCAAGCAAACAAGATTTTGATGGAGTTTCTCACAGGTCATCGAAATTGTAGTACATATATAAATAAGATTGGAAAGGATGTAGCAACAAAGTGTTTGTGTGGAAAGAGCGAAGAAGATACAGGATATACAGGAAGCATATACACTTTTGATAGCGGGAGCAATGTAAAATTAATAGAAGATGAAGCTAAATTTAATTAATTTTTAGAATATGTCACAAAAGTTGGAACTATTCGGTATGCTATGAAGATGGAATAAAAAATGAGTAATATCAATAGATGAGAAGAGAGAGTTCGGAAATGGAAGTTAATCAAAACAGAACCCTGTAATGACATTGTTAAAGGCAGGGTGATCTAGGATCTGTCAAAATAAATGGGACAAAAATGGTTACTTTACCAATAATCTATAATTTGATAATTTCTTAAATAACTCTTTTGTTTTTATTAATACAAATTTGTTGGTATTCTGTTAATATTATTCACGTACGAGCGTTCAATCCAATGGAATTTATGGGATGGTTCCTTGCTTGCTTCCGAAGAAGAAATTAGTTTATTGTGATCCGCGTGGTCATACGCAGTTTGTAACAGCTTTCTTTGACCAAAAATATATTATTAAAAACTTAATTTTACAGGAGACACTAAAAAACTGATTAAACGCCATAATTGATTATGAAAAAATAGTAATATAATACTAGATTAATGTTGTAATTAATCTTATTGTTGTAATGGTGGTTTGAAAATAATAAAATTTATCAAAATTTAAGGTCCTTTGTTGAAGCGCTGCCAGAACCAATTAATTAAGACATTGAGAATGTTCGAAATGACACCAGTGATTTCAAGAAAAGGCTCCAAATACTATGGGTAGTACCCACAAGAGTATATGCCACGTCTCAGAACCTTCATATAAACAGACTGGAGTTACGACAAATTATTGAAAAAAGTGTAAAAAGATAAATTATAATATTGATTTCCCGGACCGTTATTGCATAATATATTGCCTCGCAACGATGTATACACCCACGCTATCTTTTGACAGGCATTGCAATTAAACTATGAACAGGAGGCGCACACATCAATTATCACAGCACTGACGTTTTTCGTGAAAAGACGTTGCTTTTTTTGGCACTTATAACGTTTTCTATTTACACGCCTCAATTTCTACTACATAATAATTTTCAGAATTATTGTTCTTGATGTCTTAAAATGAATAATTTAAAAATCTATTTAAGGTATTGCTCACATTACTGTGGTGATGCACAAGGGCTTAAATAATTTTAAATCAGTGTGCTTGATTTCGGGTTACAATTATGAAATATACTATTTTGAATGTATCTCCTCGACTGTGCAAGAAACTGAAATGTTGTGATAACTTTCGGTCAGGTGAAACCATTTCCACCCAGACTCAAAGGTGTACAGTTGTGGAAGGCGAACTGGTGGTGTAGCGGTTAACACCTTTGCGATCAAAGCAAGAGACCCGGGTTCGAGTCCCGGCTGGTCGCCATTTTCGCCTGACCGAAAGTTATCACATATCTTCTTCACGTGTAGGGTACACGGAAGAAATATGTACTAAACTGAAATATTGCTAGTTCATTCTTTCAGTGATCAAGTCGAAAAATAGTATATTTTTCCAAATTTGATCTGCAATACATGTCGATGTGTAATACTGTAAAAATGTCAGGACGAAGAATGAAACGCACTATATATTTCTTATCTCTTAATTAGTTAAGTATATTATTGATTAATAAGCACTTTTTGATTTATTCCTATTGATTTGGCGAATGAAACTATGTCTTTTAACAAGCCGCATTTAACGGTGAATTCAAAATAATAATAAAAAACGATTCAAGTGGAACCAGTGCTTGGAACAGAAGCAGAACCATTCAATTACCTGTTTGAACACTAAAGGAAAAAATCACCATTCTATCTCATTGATTGTCTTTTCTACAGCAGTTTGATGTTGGATGAAGTAATGTTAACTGTTGAATCTGGAGTCAAAATGTAAAAGAAAACTCATAAAAATTCTTTAATCCATAATTTAGATTTGTATAAAAAAACATATGAATGATTTTATGGGAGTGAAAAATAAACTCTGACTTACCCAATGCAAAACAGTAAACTTAACTTCAGAAAATATTTCTATAAATTTCACCTAGCTCATTTTGTGGTTTCAACAACAAACACTTTCTTGTTTTATATACAATTAAAAAAGAAAACATGCATGGTACTTGTTAAAAGAACACAAATATTTCCAACAGTAATGAAAAAAAATTTCATTATATTGAATAGGTATCATTTCACCACAACATTCAATCATCATCGTTCACCCTCATGTGATTCATTCATCACCCGCCTTGGGAAGGTGCTTCAGGAAGGGCATCCGGTAACCTAGTAGTTCCCCTGCCATATCAAAAGAGGTACTATACAATCCTACATCTTCGACCCCTTCTCTACAACGGAAAAGTTACGGAAACACAAAGAATAGATATCACCGTGAGAAACATGAAATTTTCGATTTTGAACATGAATTACAGGGAAGCGACGAATACCTAGTTGGTAGAGTTACATATTAAAAAGATGTTTGAACTGAAACAAATTATTAATTAATGCGTTCGAAGGATTTTTTAAACGTATGATACTTCTGGTGTAGCAAATTTATTTTCTTGAGTAATAAATGTGAAAGTACGTATTATTGTATTCGTGGGTTGAATTTCGCTGATTTATTGTCGAAGCTAATTAAATGTGAGTATAAATGAAGGTTCGAATGAAAACCAGTCTCTTCGACCTTAAAGTGTAGCAGAGGAGTCAAGGGAGTATGACGTAAAACATTGACATCATATACCTCAAGAATACAAAACGTGTGTAAATCGTGTTAAAAGGGGTCCCTTTTGAACGGAAGTCCAAGAGAACCAATATTGCTTAACGGTTTAGGTAATAGATCAAACAAGGATAATTTACTTCAAAATTAAATATCAATTCTTATAGTTAAGGATCAAAAAGTAATTTTGTCACCCTTATTTTCGAGATATTACATACATCCTCATTAAGCTCGTACGTTCTCTACAAAACTCTCTCACAATAGAATATGGACTCAAGGGGTAGTTTCATTATTTTACTCCAAAAGTTTTGCAACTTTTTTCATTTGATTGAACATTGCGATGTGAATATTTTATTACCCACCATTCAGAAAGGAAACCTGTAATAGCTCTCTCATTAATTATCTCCTTTATTTTCCCTAGATGCCACCGTTCCTAATTAGTCTTCCTCGTAACTTCCTCTTCTGCTATTTACCTTTTGCTGTATTTCCATTCATTTTTCTTTCCCACCCACTTCCCACAGCGTTTGACTCCATCAGTTTCCGTTAAACTCGGCTGTCATCCGCCCTTCACCTGTTATACGATCTGCCCCCTCTCTCCCTACGCTTCTCCGAGCAAAAACAGTAGAGCCTCGTTCTTGCGTTCGGCGCTTCGCCTTTGTCTGTTGGCGCCGTTCCGCCGCCACCACCCCCGTCACCGACTAAGGTTTTAATAATTGGGCGCCACCGAACTTTCCGTCTGAAGCAAATGGCGGTCGCGTCTGCGCTCACCGGACTTCTTTTGTTTTCGGCGCCGGTTCGCTGGCGAACGCGTGCAAAATAAAAAAGAGAAAAGAAAAAAAAAATCACGTGCACTGCGAGCAACTTTACTCTTTGGGCGCGACGGAAGGTTTCGCTGCCGACCTGTCGCGAGTGACACATCTTTCTCGCGAATGCTTCCAGTGTTCGATATTTCACTTGAGTGACTCGCTGGATGACCCTTGGGCGGTGATGGACGAGAAAGAAAAAAAGGACATAACCTCGTTTCTGGAAGGTGTAGCATTCTCGCTGATTGAATCGGGTTCTTAGAGTGAGCTCAGCCAGTCGTTATATCTGCATTGCCAAAGTTAACTCCTGGACGCCGGTGAGATCATAAAAATATTTCAGCAGGTTAACGACTTCCATTTCATTGGAGAAGGAACAAATTATAGTTTATCTTCTTTACGAATAGTGAAAAAATGAAAAATTGTGATTGCTTGGGTCCAGTTAAAATAATTTTTGTTTTAATTATTGGATGTTACAAATTATTGATAAAAATACAGAATATTCTTTAGGAAATAAGGTTGAATCAGTGCTTATATAAATCATTATCTTGAAGATTGGAGACACACATCAAGGAACCATACAACATGAACGCGAATGAACTTTATTATGTCGTTGCACTGGTGAAAATAGCTCATGGATATTATTCCTTTTTACTAATTTCTTTTTATAAGTACTAAAACTTATATTTCATGTACTTCTTTGTAAAAAAATAAACTTTGCAGATTCTTTTGCAAAATAAACTTTGCAACTGTAGTAGTTTTCTGAATACTCTTGATACTATGATCGGACGGACTCGATGTTCTTATTCGGTGAACGCCTCACTTAATCTTGTAACTGTAGATACGAGTACGCACTTCCCAAAATATACATCACCCCACTAAACATGAGAAGGAGCAGAAATGCCATCTTCACCCCACAACGTATGGTGTAAGTCAAAGTCAAACTGTCTCACGACGGTCCTAAGGTGTGCCCATGGGTTTCGCGGAGGGCAGAGCTCCGCATTTGCGAAGCCTTGGCCCTACTAGTAGGTGTCTCGTACTCCTAGTAGATAGTAGCATCTCACTGCGGTCGGTTTTCTCCCAGAATAGAGGGCTGAGTAGACCTAGGAGTCAATCTGGGCGTTAAGGACGAAAAATCCTACATTCTACCGGAGATCGAACTACGGCCGTCCAGACAGAAGTTCAGTGCTCTACCGAGTCACGCTGACTCTCATAATATATGTAGAGATTTAAAAATAATTAAAATTACACTACGATAAGGACAATTGTATTAAACGACTGAGAAGTAAGATGATTGAGGAGCAGATCAAATTTGGTTTTCTTTAGAGTACAAAGAGAATGAAGATACAGTAATCGTGATAAAGACCTCTAGCTATAGTCCTAGCCATATGGTGATGAACGGTGCAATGGCCTCAAGATTGATGTACGATACGAGATAAAAAATCCCCAAAAAATCTGTACATTACCTCTTACAAAGCAATTGAATGAGGAAATTCATTGCCGAAGATAACCACGTGTGCAATATATATTTCATTTTTAGGATTTCAATATTCTATCGGTGATGACTTGCATGATTCAGAGTTAGCGTATTAGAAACAGATTGTGTAGAAGATACCTCCATTAACATTCATAAAATCAATTTAACTCCCATTAGCTCATTCAGAATTCTTGTATTCGATACATTTACAACTTTTAAAAACTTGACCACATTTCGGGCTTCTATCACTCAAATAATATTTTACTATTAGCCAGTAGGCGTAAATTACACAGTCTTGTATTGCTTTAGCAACTACTATGTTCGAACAGTCCTTCATACTTATTTGAGCGTTTTACACCTTCTCTCTTTAACTCTACGTTTTAACTCTTTACACCTTCAGGATTCAAAACTTCTTTCTATACCCAAACATACGGAAGGCTCTTACAATAACTGTTTTACCGTAGGAGTAGCTAGGATGTGGAATTTTCTCCCTATTACTATCAGGAAAAGTTCTTCAACATTCTCTTTGAAGAAACAGGTTCTTACCATATGTTTCTCGGAAACTCTCTAATTGAACCTTACTAATGTTCGGTCTTCAGCCGTCATCCTAATTGAGTTTTTTTCTAGATTTTTCACAATTGGTTCCTCCTTAAGGTTAATACCGCGATGATTCCCCAGAGCAGTGTAATTTTATAGTAGTGCCTCCCTTTTTCATAGTATAATTTATGTATATGTTTATGAATATATTAATGCATGTATTTTTATTTATTTATGTATTGTTATTTATGTTTTATTATCATGTATTATGTATTATTTTATTGACGGTGGTATGGCGGAAGAGTAAAAGGTCTGATGGCTTGAACCTATCCACGAAGTTTATTATTATTATTATTATTATTATTATTGTCGGATAATTTCATTGGTTTATTATTGCTTCAATGGCTGACTCATACCTCACAGTAGCTACTCATGTCCTCACAGATTTATGCTTTCACGCGTCTATGTTAAGATATTACATTCCAGAGAAAGACGTAATTATTTGTTTAGGTATTTCTTTACACACTCAGCGATTAAAAGAAAGTTCTTCATACTATAAAAATCTCTTTTTAGGTGAAGTAGCAGCACAGATTGTAATAAATAAGGTCTACAAATGTAATCAAATTGCAAAGACTAATGCATTGTAATATTTTTACATTCTAATGATAAATTTGTAATGTATGTAGCAAGTCTCGTATTTGTCCAAAACTAAGCTTCTTCACATCTCTTCACATCTTTTGAATTTTTTCCTGCAGACAAACGCGATGATGACTGGTGTGTCTGATGTGTTAGATTTGTCTTACAATTAGTTAACTTGTATTCAGGTCATAAAATGAAACTTGATTATTGTATACATTATATGTTGAAAATTAGCCCTTCCTTAGGGTGGGTCATTTTACTATTTTACTTCTAGTATGCCACTTGTAGTCCTGAACCAAAGTCCAAAAACATAACACGACATAATAAAATAATAGAAAAATATAATTTGCACTATTTTTTAAAGATCCTTAATGTTTGTACAGACATTACCTGCACAAGAACAAAATGATTGGAAAAATGCAAAGTGATGGTGGGTGAGGGAGTGAGATGAAAGTTAATTGTTAACAACGTTAAAATGATTTAATGACATGCTATGAAATGATGAGAAATAATAATACAATACTGATTTCCTAGAGCTGACATGATGATGTGGAGCGAAGATCCTGGAAATCAGTAGGTTGAAGCTGTTATAGAGTTGATCCGGATGGCTGACGTGTTGACAATGAAAAAGTTGATGAGTAGTAAATCTCTGGTTGCACGTATCTTCTGAGGTGCAACTATAAGCTCGATCTTGTGAGAAAATAAAAGTAGTGATGCGATGTGTTCGAACGTAATAATCCCTATTGTGTAGAGTTAAACAAGAGAAAATATATGTCGGTTTGGCGCCGACAGTAAAGAGTTCGAACTGATAAGAGGCGAGATCAGAAGTTTATCCTCTCATTAATAGTAGTAATCATAGTAGTCGTGTACTAGAACTGAATCTCGTGTAGAAGTAGTGTAGAGAAGTGAAGAGGTCATGTGCTTTATAGTTTCAAACTAGTGCGCTGTTGCCAATTTGATTCGATGAATCGATGTGACATTCCGCTAAGTCGATTAGGAGTGACGACTCGAGACGAGACGAGGAAGTTTGGCTTTGCCCAACTCTTGCGTGATACAGCGTTAACACTCCAATGTAATCGGCGAAGGAACCTGTAATTAACTCAGTAAATCATATGATGATGAATAATTCTTCTATTTTTTTAGTGTATGGCAAAATATTTGAATCAACCTATGGCTTGAAAGGAAAATTTCCCAAGCTTATCAACAATCAAGATAAATCACTTAAATTGGCCAAAGAGATTGTTCTCCAGAGATGATTCACTTAGTAAATGAGTCAATACATTGCCTTAAAAGATTCGACTCACTTGTTTAATGAGAACTTATCAAAAATGTCTGAACAATGTTACTTACATTAAGTTCGAGAATATTGTAAGTTACTATAAGTTAACGAAATTCTAACTTCAGATCATTACTGGACGTCTCATATAGTCATATCCATTTTAACAAAATTGATGAAAAAGGAGGGAATTTTTATCGTGAATACATCGATTAATAATAAATGTATTGTCAAAAAAGCACGTACAAACTGCGGATGACCACGTGGAGGACAATAAACTAATTTACTCTCCGGAAGCAAAAGAGACCATTCCATCAATTCCTATCAAGGACCCTAAGGCAGAGGCAGATTCAACATTTCAGCACACTCCTACCAATAAAAATAAAACACAAAAATTTATTTCAGAAGTACGTATTATTATCAAATTATAGATTATTCGGAAGTTATTGTTTATAAATCATAACTATTAAATAACACTAAATTGGAGATTTATTATTCCAATAAACCCCACCCGTAAGTAAGAACCTAGCAAGACTGTATAAAAAAATCGCCTCTACTCGATTCACCTCACCATTTTCTAACAAAATCTAACAATCAATAAGAGGTTACAAGAGTGACACTAAAGTTTTTTTTACTGATCACAACGTATTTCATTGGAGAAACTCCATCACAAATTCTAGTGGAACTCGCGTCAATTTTTGTTTTACAGTGCTCCCTTTCGAAGTTTTTGATACTCTTCCTAAAGCATCCCAAACGAGCATCTAAAAGATTAATTAATAAGCAAGGGTGGGAACGGAAGTCGCGTTTATGACCAGACGAGAAATACAACTAGCTCTCTGGAAGTAAATCCTGGATTTATTCGCGGGGGCTTCGTCTGAGTCGTAAATAGCGATTTGGGTAAGAGCGAGATCCGAGGGGGTGGCGAGATCGGAAAGGGAGTTGAACGGGGTGAAATCGGGGGTGGGGATGGTGGATGAACAGTCGTAGAAGAGAGAAGGGAGCCGAGAGACAACTCAAAGCGTGGTGATACTTACGGATTCGCCTGTAACTGGTTTCACCGTGATTTATAGGTACTAATACTCTCAGTGTTTGAAAGCTGTGCGCTGTTTAGATTTCCCACAGGGAGATATCATGAAGTGTCAAAATCAACTGCACAAGATAATAGGAATGATTTGAACATTACGAGCTTGAAAACAAAATCAAAGTTAGTAATCGATTATTATTACTCACTTCATCTAATAAGAAAGATTCGAGAATTATTGCTTATTTTAAACTATTGTTTAAAGTTAGTACGAAACACGCAAAAAAATTACTGTCAACGCTTATTTTTGCCGTTTCATTTGTTCTGTACTATAAAATATATTTGGAATGTAAATCGTAGTGCAACAACGAGTAAATGTATTGTAAAGTATGGTGCAGTAGTTAGGTGAAATTTTTTTCCACTAATTTGCTTGTTCCACAACTTCACCATGTCAATGGAGAAAGAAGGAGATAATTTATGCGTAATGTTGGAGAATTAAAAATACTCATCTGGAGGAAGAACGAGTATTTTATCCATATCTAAGAGATAAAAAGTAAAAAGAAAGGAATTAATTTTAAGATGGTCTTTTATGAAACATTTTTCCAAGGAAATGAATAGGGTGGAATTTGTGCCTACATGGTGGCATTGAAGCCTTTTGGAAATAGATATTAGTTATTCAGAATAGATATTAAAAAACAGACGAGATGCTGACATTGTCAATTTTTAAGTCGGTCTACGAGAGAAAAAAAGGTAAATTATGTCAATTAAGTAATGTGTGGGAGACGTAATGACTGTTCCAGAGCTTTGTTCCAGGGCGTAGTAAATTCTCATGTACCTAACACAAAAGAAAATTGAAATTGATAATTTTTCCATGATACATTTTCATATACAATAAAACAGAGGTGTTCATTGTTTGAAGAAAATATTATTTTGACATAGGTCTGGATGAAGTATGGCACTACCCTGGCAAGAGTGTTTTTCCAAATTGTATTGCTCGGTTCTTTCGAGGTTACTGACTGATGACCAAGGTTATATATATATATATATACTAGCTGAATACCCGGCTTTGCACGGGTTAGGGAGAAACAATAATATAAATATACTACATAAATAAAAACAACAAATTATAAAGCACAATAATACACTACTTCATACAAATTTAAGAATCTTCTTTATTTAACACCTGTTTATAAACTACATTTTT
>NNCF01126301.1:999488-1027647 GCA_002313205.1 Laupala kohalensis
GTAATGATATCCTCGAAATCATTTGAATAAATTTTTTGAAACTTGGCAGAATTCAAAAATTTGTTCATGTGTGTATTGTAAAGGACACATCGTATAGTAGAAATATATATTTTATGTTACAAGCAAAGAATCCTCGCAGGCTATACAAGTCCGTCCTGGAGATGTATGGTAATGAAATCCTGAAAATCATTTGAATAAATTATTTGAAACTTGGCAGAATTCAAAAATTTGTTCACGTGTGTATTGTAATGGACACATCGTATTGAAGAAATATATATTTTATGTGACAAGCAAAGAATCCTCGCAGGCTTCTTTTAGGAAGCAGGTGTGTAACCCCGTGTGAGAAAGCTCGGTACAGTATCGGGGTTTTGGAGGAACATATTAAAGAAGAATGCCATTTTCTCGTGGGTACGGGTGAGTTTCTTATACCAAAAGTTGTGGATGTATTCTGGGCCAGTAGCTTTCCAATTAAGCGCTTTCTTTACAGCTTCTGTGATCACTTCCTTAGTAATTGTCACTGACGACATTTCAGGCACCTGTAGCAGTTGTGCAGTCTCTTTCTTGATCCACAAAGCTTCCCCATTGTGTTCCACTGGGTCCGACTACATATCTCCCCAAAACTTCTCCATACTCTCCTTTTCCGAAGGAGAGGATTGGTTGGCGAGCTGCTCAATTCGGACTGTTCTAAGACCCCTGTAGTCATTTTTCTGGCTCGAGCGAAATAAGTTATTTTGCGTTCTCTTTTGATATGACTCCCGATATTTCCTAAGCCGCTTTGACTAGGCAGAAAGGTTTTGCTTCAGCGGATCAAGAATTTCCTCGTATGATATGTTCTCGGGATCTGTCTGTATGCTTTGTTCTTTCCTTTTTTATCCGGTCCAAATACCGTCCAAGCCCTCTAGATCTTCTACCAGCAAGATACTGATGCAGCCTTCCTATATCAGCTCTTAACGAAGCAATCGCTCTCTCTAAGTGGAGTTCCACGTGGGCGATGTTGTAGGCGTCCAATTTCTCTGTGATTTATCAGCTATTTTTCCACCTATATTTCGTACAATTGTCACTGCAGAGCAGTATATTGTGCTGTGAAGGTCAGTAAAATCATTAGCCTGATTGATATAGGCAGGGAGAATCTTCTCATTCATTATTCCTGTGGTCTTAGCTAACTTCTTGGAGTTACTCTGCTTTGGTACATAAGGTCTGGATGCGGGCTCCATATGCCCGTATTCAGCTATGGTTGTCTCTAATGCATCCTTTAGATGCGCTATCATAGGGTCCTGTTCATTTCGTTCTTCCTTCTGGGTGCCTGTAAGGCCTCCTTGGGCACTTGAAGGGTTTACCGGGCCCACCGTCCATCGGTTGGCTGTTAATTGTGCTCCCTGAAGGGGATGAGGATACATTTACTTCAGTTACTCTTATTTGCGCCCCTCAATCAGCCAGCTCACTGGCTACTTCATCTTTAATTTTGCCAATTTGCAATTTTGTCATCCTTTTGTTAACATAAATTACTCTCCTCTGGTCCGCTAGCCGCTGAGCACTGACCAGACCGCTTAGCTCTGGATAAATTTGTAAGAACAGCTCAAGAAATTATTTCTTGTAACCTATTGTCATAGTATCTAGTTGTGTAGCTTGGAAGTAGCAGCGCATCACGTTGGTATTCATTACTTCCGTCCATGCGAGGCGTTGCCGAGGTTTCCCTGCTTTAGTGGTTGCCCCAGATAGAGGCAAAGCACAAGAGGAAGGGGTTAATTCCGTGTCCATATTCATAGCAGGATCAGAAGTCCATTGGTCAAGCTTTCTATTCCCGCGTTGCCCTTGACCATGACAACGCTCGTCCGAGGCTCTTCCTTTATTGTCAGGAACACAATTATTCACAGCTCCCAGGGAGGTTACACCTAAGTACTGGTGTCAGATTTTGTTCCACGGCAGGCATTTTATTTCCCCACTATCCTCTCAAATGAGCGAGCATCCCCCATTCGCAGGGGGCCGCGCCCGATAGAGGATCTGACAAACCCCCACGGGCTATTATTATTATTATTATTATTATTATTAAGAATTCTTATCTCAGCTGATGGTATCTTTCTTCCAATCGGGAATGTACTACATTCCTAGGGTTGGATATAATCCATATATCAGCTACAATACTTTTCTCAGGATATGGGCAGTTTCCACAGTGCTGTTTTTTTTAATTTCATTTAGATTTAGATTTCCTGGTATTTTCTGTAGACATTCCTCTATTGCTTTATTGTGAGTTTCTAATGGCCCTATCACTACTGGTATGATGTCTGTTTTTGTTTTCTACATTCTCTGAATTTCTATTTTTAAGTCTGTATTTTTTTATTTTTTCAGCTTCTTTTTCTGAGATGTTCATATCTTTGGGCACTGTGCAATATCTATTAATCGATAAGTTTTGTATCTATTGTTTCGCACTATAATATCAGGTTTGTTAGCAACTACTGATCGATCTTATTACGTACTGGTTCCAAATGATAGTTATGTCCTCTTTGGTCGTAACTGGCTGAGGGTAATGTAATAATAATGAGGGTAATACCACTTGTCGATTACATCTTTCGTTTCTTTACAGATCCTGTAGTTTACAATTTTGCAAACATTATCATGGCGGTGTATGTATTAATTTTTTTCCAAGATTGGACAGCCAGAAACTATATGGTCTATTGTTTCTTCGTACAGTTGGCACAACCGACATTTACTATCTATATTTTCTTTAAAAATGTGTTTTCTATAATATCTTCTCTTGAGGGCCTGGTCCTGTGCTGCTACCAGGAGGCTCTCAGTTTCTCCCTTGAGATGACCCTCTGTCAACCAGTTAAATTATTTTTCTCTGTCTATCAATTTGTCTTCCATCTTGCATATTGACTGTCCATGTATAAGTTTACTTCTCTATTTTTCAAAAATTGTGTTTTTGATATTCTCCCTGAAAAATGATTGGTTGTTTCAATTGATATCTCTTCAATTGCTTGTTCTTCTGTTTCTATGGATTTTCTACATTTTAATGCATTTTTGTTAAATGAATGTATTTTATTTCTTTGTTGGTCACACTATTTTAAGAGTCTGAGATAAGGGTCATTGGTACTTTAGTAGATATAATTGTGTAGGTTTTCAATTGCTATTTTGCATGTTGTTTCTATCTGTATTAAAAACCGTCCTCTTTTCTTTCTTGGCAGGTAGTCTATCAATATCAGCCTGTGGGTGATGTTGTCCATGTAGAGTTGGTAATTTTCTAGTTTTCCTATCAATTTGCCTCAATACTTCTAGTCGCCAATTGATTACTCCGAAGCAGTATTGGAGAACTGGTACTGCATAAGAATTAATTGCTGTGAATTCGTTTTTTGCATTCAAACTTAATTGTAGAATTTGTCCGGTTCTTCTAATGTATTCTGTTTTCAGCCTGTTTTTCATTTGATTATGATCAATACACCACTTTCTTTTATTACCAAATATTTGTTTGTGTATCCTGTTTCTAA
This sequence comes from Laupala kohalensis, assembly GCA_002313205.1. Lineage (NCBI taxonomy): Eukaryota > Metazoa > Arthropoda > Insecta > Orthoptera > Trigonidiidae > Laupala > Laupala kohalensis. The sequence goes on from NNCF01126301.1 coordinate 1,002,971, forward strand.
TTGTTTAATGTTTGTAGAAGTGTTGAAATCTGTTTCTGAGGCATTACACAATTTTCCACGTTTTGAAGTTACTGTTGAGCATTTATACCAATTTCCTCACTCATTACCTTCATTGTTTTTATTTGTATTTACATTTCTTTCTCGGATTTTGCAAATAATTTTTGATTATCCATGTACCATAGGTGGTTTATTTTAATTTTTGTTTTGTCGGAGTACATCCTAATTTACTTGTTTTTAGTTCTCTTGTAAGATGAATGAGGGCTATACAGAAGTGTTATGGTGATAGTGCATCTACTTGAAAGATGCCATTACGGATTTCAACTTTTTTTGCTATTATATTAGGTCCTCGTAGTGTTATATTCCATTGCTTCAGATTATTTTCAAAGAATGATATAAATTTTTCATTTGCTTTTATCATTTTAAGTCATTTAATAATCTATGAGTGTGGTACACTGTCGTATACTTTTCGGTAATCTATCCATACAATGTTGAAGTTCTTTTTTTATTTACTTTATATTATTATTATCAAATCAGTATTTTCACTCACTTCCTCAGCATTTCTAAAAAACTTTCATCCATCCCAAAGAGATTGGAATCTGTCGACTGTTCTTGCTGTCTTGAACAATAATATCATCCGGAGCTCGACCTCAGCTCTTAGAAAATTTCTCTCCCCATGAATCAACTCGTTAGTATCTGAGCTGTTTCTTAAAAGAATATTTGTTTTTTTTGGAACAGACTAATATGTTTAGAAAGTAGATCATATTCTTATTTCATCGTCCCCAAAGCTCCAATAACAATGGGGATGATTTGCGTCTTCGTACTCCACATCTCTATCTCTATTTCCAAATCCTTATATTTGCTTCTTTTGTCAATTTTTTTGATGGAGGTGTTCGCATCATCTGGTACAGAAGCATCAATAGTTAGACAATTCCTCTTGCCTTTATTATAATAAATTACATCTGACCTGTTTGCTGGTATCTCACAGCCCGCTATCACTAGCAAGTCATACATTATGGTAATGATTCCTGTTTTTAGCACCTTTTCAGGTTCATTGTCATATCAGTTATTTCGTATCGGGACTCCTGGATCTTTAAATATTACCCAATGGATGTTTAACTACTTTCTTGTGATCGGTTAGCATACTCAGTTGGTGCTAGAACTGGACATCCTGGACATGTGACTGATGTGTTCTCCTTTTGACTGACATACGTACATTTGCTCGCTACCCTACACCCTTAAACCCTGATCTTGGGTGGCTACTTGTAGGCTTTCAATTTCATATTTTGATCCACATTATCCTTAAATGTATTGTTAAAGAAGTGACCATGGATAGGTTTTCATATCAAACTGCTTATCTTATTTTCATTCAGTGTTTCTCAGATATTCTGTATTATTATTAATAATAATGCTAATATGTTTTTCTTTTCACATTCTAACAGAATGTCTGATTGTAATGTACAGGCAATCTGCCAGGTACCTTGCAGTACTACTGTCATGATTGAGATAGAAACTTTCAGACTTTGTGACACGTGTTCAACAAAACAGACTTCTGTATTTTAGGTACCAAGAACCCAACTCAACACCTTCAATTCTTCAGCCACTGCTGCACACTTATTGATCTTTCCTGCTTGAGTTGTCCTTAAGTTTTGATTAAGCGGGATGGGCACATCAATTAAAAACGCTCACCTCTTTTGCTTGTCCATATACATGATGTCTGGTATGTTAGATAAATTTGTCATATCCGTTTTAATTGACCGAACCCAGTATATTTCAGTGCGGTCGTTCTCAAATACTTGAGTGGGTTGGTACATGTAATACAGGCACTCCTCAGATATAAAATCATTTTAAAAAGCGATTTTCTGATGGATGATCTTGGCAACATCGTTATGTCTCTTGAGGTATTCTGTTCCAGCTAGTTGTGAACAGCCTCCAACAATATGGTCGATCGTGTCCCGGGTCAGGTCAAATCTGCGACAACGCTCTTTTACTCCTCCGTTGAGGATACATTTCCCGTAACATCCAGTGGCGATAACACGATCCTGTATTGCTACAGCAAAACCCTCCGTCTCAGGGTACAATGAGCCATACTTTAGCCACAAGTTAGATAAATTGCCATCAACGTACTCTTGGTTAAGCATCTGAATGCGTGCGCCAAGAAATTCTTTTTGACTCCATGTTTGTATCTTGTGATCACTAAAAATTACCGCACTCATGGGACAAAATGCACTGTCTGCCAGCCGCAAGGGAGAGTCATTACATCTATCATTTCAGGTGATTACATGATAAAGTGGTACATTGACTTTGCTGAAGAAGTTTATTTATCTCCAGATAATTATTATATTTATTATTATTATTCCCTTCTTTTCTCAGTTTCCTCGTAGTTTCACGACATGTACAGATTTTTACAAAAAAATACAACACAATATGCAATCTAACACTACATCACCTCCTAAAAACCTCCCAACATATCTCGCTGTCGCAATAATAACTGCTTTTTGCGTTAGTTTATAAATGTCAGACGACACGTTTAGCTTCTTGAGGTCGCATAGTAAAGTCTTAGGAATTTTTCCAGTGCTTGAGATGACTATTGGGATGATCTCCACATGTTCCATGTGCCATTGTCTCTTGATGAATTCAACCATTTCTGCATACTTGTTTATCTTTTCGCTATAATTACATTGGAGATGATGATGATCATTATTATTATTACTATTATTACGAACAACAAAATCCATGAGGGAGACACATTTATAACTTGTATTTATTATCACATGTCTTCTCCCCATCAGACCTGACGTGGGTGACTGTGCGGTCTATGAGAATGATCCTGTCCCAATAAAGACTTCACGTCGCATTCTCCAACACACTTTGTGACTGATATCTGTAGTACGGTGTCCTCTCCTCTGGCAAGAGCACGATTTTTTTGCCAAGAATTATTATTACTGTAGGTATTCTGTGTTTCTATCATGGTCGATTCCGGTTCTTCATCAATTGTGGGATCAGTTCCAAGCAATTTATTCAAAGATCAATGCTGAGGGAGTACCTAACCATGTGGCAGGTGTTAAGCACGACTGTCTTCTGGATGAGATATACAGTTCCCTTCTTGATCCCTAGGGCTTCGAGATTTTTACGTAGATTCTTGTGTATGAGCCCTGTGCTGGAAACGACTAAGGGAGAACTTTGTTTACCTACCACTGGTTCTTAATGCTATATGCCAGGTCGGCATATAGCATAACCAGACATAATATAGCATAGACCAGACATAACAATCATAGACATAACCGAAAACATAGCCATCATTGTGATAACTTTCGTTCAGATGAAAATGGCGACGAGCCGGGAATCGAATCCGGGACTCCTGCTTTGATCGCAGGAATTTTAACCACTACACCACCTGTTCGCCTTCCACAACTTTGTACCACTTCACCCAGACCTAAACCCCGGAAGAACTGAGACGTATCTCCTGTATGGGGATGTGTCTCAGGTCTTCCGGTCTGCGTGGAAATAGTGTACAATTGTGGAAGGTGAACGGGTGGTGTAGTGGTTAACACCCCTGCGAACAAAACAGGCGTCCCGGATTCGATTCCCGGCTCGTCGCCATTTTCATCTGAACGAAAGTTATCACAATGATGGCTATGTTTGCGGTTATGTCTATGATTGTTATGTCTGGTCCATTGTGTTCAATCTTGTTGCATGTTAGAATAGTACAATTTGACTTTATCAATTTGTTTTCTGTTTAAACAGGTAGTTGAGGCGGGCTTATACGCCAAGCTAGAAGTAAAATTTGGTCTTAGTCGAGACTAAGGAATTTTCTTTTTAGGTGGCATGTTTGTAATATAACGGATATCTGCATTTCTGGCAGTACATTTCTAGTCAATGGCAATCTTTCAAGATGCCCTTTCAGTGTTTTGCAAATAACTCCAGTTGCTGAAATTATGAGGGAAATAATGAATACTTCATTTTGTTTCCAAATCTTTTGGTTTTTGTCTTAAGTGATTGATGCTTTTGAATTTTTGTTTGCTCTGTCAGTTTTAAATTGTTTGAGAAAGGAACAGCTAAAAAGTTTTTCTTTTAGATTTGTCTATTAATATTATGCCTGGTTTGTTATGATCTACTCTTCTGTCTGTAATGATTTGCTTATCCCAGTACAAGGTTTTTATTTTCCAGGACAGGTTGTGAATCGAATTTATAATAGGGGTCACTGTTTCAACCAAGTTAAAGTTTTTCGCTAGCTGTTGGTGAATTATTTTTGACACTTGATTATGTCTGCAGGTGTTTAGTGGGGTGAGTACTTGGCAATCCGAAGTAACGTGATAGATTGTTTCATCGCAAGTGTGGCATGCTCTACATAATCCATCGACTTTCTCATGCAGAATTTCTTTTCTGTAATACATAGTTGGGATTGCTTGATCCTGTATAGCACACATAAACCCTTCAGTCTCTGCATGGTGTCGGCCGAGTTTCAGCCATAAAGTTGGTTCTTCCTTGTCAACATTGGCATGATGGAGAGAATTCTGGAATTGTCCATACAAGGTTTTATCAAGCCATTTTGTACCCCAGGATTTAATATAATAATAATGATAATAATAATTATTATTATTATTCTGAATTATAGCGATGATGTCAGCTATCACAGTCTTTCTCTCTACAAAAAGTGAAAACTTTCAACAATAGGGAATTATGATGCGTGGAAGTCATTTTCGTGAGACTTGCTCTCGTTCTCAAAGCACTAATTCCGTGACTCGCTCTCCGAACGGCGCTTCGTGTGCGTAGTATTCAAGTGCTTGGAGCAACGCGTGCGTGAGATATGTGGACGCAGCTGTAATATATGACTCGCCGCTATCTGATGCCCCTCGATGCGCCGCCGCCGCTTCGCTTTTGAATGATTTGCTGCTGCGTCAGACACACTCGTCTGCATTTGCATCACGCACTCGTTGCTGTATTTGCCGATCCGACAGACACTTCATCTTTACTGACATAGCTGGTGCTGCGGCTGCGGTATACGCTACTCTCAAACGTTCCTGGATTTTGTTTGAAAGCTTTTACACTATAGAATTGAGATGACTTTAGCGTGTTGAGATGACTATTGCGTAGAATTAAATAATAAATTATTATGAAATGTTTTCACTTTCTCATATACTAGTATATAGAAATTATTGTTACCGTGAAAAAATTCGAAAGTGAGATTTCGACGGAAATATCCGTTTTGACGATCCCTGATTCTGAAAAAGTGGTTTTTGGCATAACGTCCGTCGCCAGTCCGTCTGTGCGCAACGATTCTGAGTAAATGGATGAATCAGTTTAATTCGCTTTGTATAATCAAGGTAGAATTTACTTGTTGTCGATGCANGCTTTGTATAATCAAGGTAGAATTTACTTGTTGTCGATGCACTTGCTCCATTTTTTTTACTTTCAAACAAAGAGTACTTCACATGACGGTCAAAGTATTCTTTCTAAAAGTTTCTCAAAAACGGCTCCAAAGATTTTGCTTGAATCCTCTGTACATAAAGTACAATTAGTGTGCATTACATCTGCATTTGCGGTATTTCGCTTGAAAGTTTGGTATAGAGACAGTAAAATAATTTATGTCTGCTAAACTGAAATGAAAGATATGATAATGATAAATACATATGAGGACAGAAAATACACTGCAATACAAAATTACATTTATTACATTTTCTGTCTACAACGAAATTACTGGCAGTTTTACATAACTCTTCTACAATATTTATAAGACTGATATGTCGCGATATGGTTTGAAATAATATTCTAAATGCTGATTTTTCTTTCAAATTTCAAAGGAAATACAGCAAAAAGTTGATTTAGCGACTTTGAACAGTAATAGAGCAATGGAAGACGACCGTAATACAGAAGACCACGCCAGAAATGACTGATTCACTTTAGAATATTTTCTCACTCTATGCTGCAGATGGAGAAACGTATATGAAAAAGTATGTGCAATGATTTTGCACCACTAGTTGATATTTACTCTTATTTAAATATTTTGTTTCGGCACTATCATATTTGTCATTACGCTTTCTAAAAACCTTTAGGAAGCAGTGTTGAGAAGTTTCTAGTGTTTATATAGCATAGAATTAAATGATAAACTGTTATTAACAATTCATGTTATTTACTTTTACCTAAAGATTTGTTTTGTTTCAAAGATTTTAGGCGACAACAACAAATTTAATGATGCTATTGCGAAGAGTTAAATAACAAATTGTAATTAATTTTTGTTATTTACTCATATTTTAAATTTTCTTTCGTCATTACAATATGTCTTACTTTACAAATATTATATTTCTTAAAATAACGCTATTTTATTTTCTAATTGACTGAAAATAATTGACCAAATAAGATTTAACTATTAACTATTATATTTATTTATATTTAACCAAACATAATTTTCTAAATTTTATGACCCCCACTCTCGTTTTGATACACTTTGGTATTTTTGGTATTATTATTTTAATGTAATATAAAAATTAAAAAGAATTTAGAAAAAATGCGAATTAAATTCTGCTTATTCTTCTTCTATTGTCGAATAAAGACTTTCCGTTCGTATGATCGCCGATCAGTGTATAAAAACATTAGAAAACTGATCCCAATTTTTTAAAACCATTGAAACACAAAAGTTAGCAACTAATTTATTTTTAGAGTACGGGAATTAACAAACTCCAACATACATTACAAAATAATACATTTCACTGCCCAGAGAAAGATATGATCGTACTTCAACAGTACAGGGCAGCCCTTTCCTGAAACATGTTTGCCATTGAGAATTAGACATGGACTGATCCAACAAACTATTATTGTCATTAACATGGTAAATAATCTATTCTAAGACAAGTGAATGCTATGAAATATTTGTGGCTGGAAATCGGAAAAATTAATCTATGAAATTATTTGAAATTTTAAGAGACTTCTCATAAGGGTTATTGCAAGTAAAATGCTAATTATAGTTAATACATATAAATTACAAGAGCAGAGAAACGTTGAAATGCTGCTAATTAGTAGATGTGAATCTTCACTCTCATGACTATTGACTGTGAAACTTACTAATGTGTTCACCAAATTGCGTTACGTAAGACGCACAATTCATTGAATCTACGAGACCGAACAGTAGAAGCAAAATTATATCAAGGACGTGAAGAACATTATTTTCAAATACAACTTAAAAGAGATGAAAATCAAATAATTATTATCCATAAAATTTGTTTGTTAAGATTTCTCTGTAAAGTGTATTTTCCTTCGACCTGGATTACAAAATAATTCGTATTTACGTGCATAGTAGCATACGATACTGAAAACTGTTTTTGTATTTTCGTGGGTTTTCTTCGTAGAATTTAATTTTCGAAATTAACAAAATTGAAAATTTAATGTCATGGAAGTAGATAAATATGGACATTAACATATCAATTTAGAATATTATATGAGAACCAAGGGCAACGCCGTACAAAATGAGCTAAGAAAATCCAATTTGAATGTTAATTTTTGTATGTTTGTTTAACGATGGAAATATTTTTTTAAAAGTCTTTTGTTTTATTTTTGAATTGTTTAAAAATTTTGAATATTTAGTTAAAATTATTTGAGGGTTTCTTTCAAATCCCGGGCAACACCGGATAGTTCTGCTAGTAATTAATATAAAAATACTTTAACTCTTTGATTCCAATGTGGTTGAGCCAGGAACAAAGGATGACATTGTTTACAAATGGAAACTTAAATGGGGAATGAAAACTATCCAGAAATCTCTTTACGATCGACAGTGAAACAAAACCTACTTGCGAACAGCATGGGCGGATTTGGTGATTTTCAATGTCCCAGTCGTTTAGAGGATAACTTAACGGAATATATTTCCAGTATGAAGTAATTTAATAATTATTTGAACAAAACTCTTGAAACATGTACTAGCGTAGTTGGATATCGGTGAGGCTATACTTGTATTAATTTTTGACAATAAGTGACAGATGTGATGTTATCTACTTGTATAATATTTATTCAAAATAATACCTTCGCCAGCTTATCTGACATCATTTGTTCTTAGATACTTGTCATTGTCAGACTGAAGATGCCAGCTAATCTGGCGAAAGTCCTTCCTTTTGAATTGTACTAATAGACAACACCACATCTGTAATTTATTCTAAAAATTGCATTAGCGTAGCCTAAGAAATCTGTCTATTGTATCTGGTATAGAGAAAAGATCTGGTAATAGATTAAACACGGCAGTATCTTATCTTCCTTCCCTCGAAGGAACTCCACGGGAGGTCTCAAGGCGACTAAGATCATAAGAAAACGAAGCACTTCTGAAACGGAGGGAGACTAAAGGCCATTGAGTCATTAGACATCGAGCCTCAAGCAAGCCCTTGCCATGGGCAGATGCATGTTTCGCTGTCAGACACACCGTCTCCTTCGGGTCGAAAAAACGATTCCGAGCTCCGCCTCTTTCCCATCCGACCCTCGTTTCGGTCCTTCGCGAAGATCCTGACCTCCCTTTTATCTCCCTTTGAGATAACGCTCGCAATGGTCCACGCACAGACTGTTCAGAGCAGAACACCGGGAATATACAGTCGGTCACAGGTAAGAAGACCCCGTAAAACCTAGAGTCCTGTAGAAGGAGAGAAGTGCCTACTCAGACAAAATATCATGCCTGTTTTGGCGAGAATGTCGTACCCCAACGGGTTGCTCTGCACGCAACTTCCCCTGCTCAAAAGGTCCCTACTGATTATCCTTAACTTTTATTTAAGCCCCGCAAGACCTAGAGTCCCGTATAAGCAGAGAAGTGCGAGATGATTTTCTAGATGATCGAGAAAAGTCCTCAGTCTCTGAAAGAATCTACTAAGATATTTGAGGAATTTATGTCTTCGTCGGCTGCTGAGAACAGAAAGTGTGAAAATACTACAGGGGAGAAAGTATAAAGCAGAGAAATGTACTAAAAAATGTTAAAATATGTCTTGATAGCTCAAAGACATTAATTTAAAAAAATGAATTTACGTATTTTCAAGATGGACTATATATGGTTCTACAAGGTTTCTGGGTAAATTCTTATTCAATGAATAGAACACTGGAATTATTTATTGTTTCCTAACATGTATAGTTTAATACTCGAATATTCCTGATTCAGGGACAAAAACCATATTTGATAGTTCAAGAACTATAATTTATTTCAACAGAACTCTCGAACTATATGGAATGTTTCGCTCGTGTATTCACAAACTAATGTGATTCATGATTTTAGATATTCGGCAAATTGTTTATTTAAAAGAGAGTCCGGCTTCGAATCAGCGATGGAACGAGGATTAGCTGATTTTCAGAAAAGTAGTACTGACAGACCAACAAGTTGAATACTACTAAGTTGAATCCTGAGATTTTTTAATTCTCGACGAGAATTATGATTTATATGCGAAGACGCTACGTGTTGCAGAGTATCAGATTGGATTGAGAATTGTAAGCAGATTGTTTTAAAAATGTTTGACTAATAAAATGTTTCAACGAATGAATGAACCAAATTAATTAGTCAGAAATAATTAATCTACATAATGAAGATGTGAAGGAGATTTCACTTCTCATATGATGAATTGAAAAATGGATAATTCAATTTGTAAATATACGAACACCAATGATTTCAGTAAACAACCTCATAGTTCACGAACCTAGATTGCCTTCCAATGGTCTTACCACCAAAATGCGTTGTCTGGTCCAATGTTCTTTACATCCACTGGCTAGTTCAAATGAATAAAACCACCCGTTAAAAAATCATTAACTTGTATGATACATACAAGTTTAGTTAATAACTATCTTTTTCGTACTAAATGATTTCGTTTTTTTATTTCCATACAAAATTTTCACACTTCATGGACGAAACATAATTAGCTGCTATGCTGTGCATGGCTTTTCTAATCTAGGAACTAAAAAAGCCTTTTATAATTCACATTCTAAAAACATTTTTGACTATAAATAATATTTTTAATGAGGTTTATAGGTATGTTGGGGACTATTTGTGTTTCCAGGTCACGCGAAACGGAAAGTATTCCGTTAAATTAACTAACTCCTCCGTCCGTACTTGAGAGCCGATGAAAATCTTTGTCCCCTCGTGTAATCCGAGATGCATTTGAATCAGCAAACAATGTGGATTTTCCACGGAGAAATAGTGCAGTGGTGGAGGTAACAGTAGGATGTAACATAGAAGAGGTCCGTAGTATGTAATTGAAAAGGAATTTTTGAAACAGGAACAGGATGGATTTTGTTTTGGTGTTTTTTAGTTATTGCAGTAGAAATTCTCTGAACAGCAACGTTTTATCCCGTGCGATGGTAATTAATTTCATTGCTTAATCTTTTTTCTTGAGCCATCCTTATTTCCTCTATTTTGTCTCTTTGAACAAAGAAGAATTTTATTCCTTTCAGATGCTCATTGCAAAAGTTGAATAAGTCAACTGCAGTCAAGATTTGCCTTTCAGTTAGACGTTGAAGACTTGCGCGAGCAGCCAACCTCTTTGCCGTTCCAACAATTTCATCACATGGTGACTTACCATGGCTAGTGCAAAAGAAATTCCATTCAGCATGGCTCAAGAAAAAAGATTCAAAGATGGACGTACTATTGCAGGAACACGAGATAACCATCAATTTGTGCCAATCAATGATAAGCAGATTCGTGTCTCAAGAGTATCAAATGACACATCCTCTTTCATTTCAAATGTAGATCATTCCACTGGAATGGATTTGCCCTATGTGCCAGTTGCAAATCTCCAGGATAATATGTAGCCTACATTTACGATGAAAATTGGTGGATTGGAAACATTTCCGAAATTTCCATTGAAGGTTGTGATGCTTTGATAAATTTTATGCATCCTCATGGTGTTGCTACTTCTTTCCACTGGTCCCTGAGTAGAGACAGCTGTCGGATTTCTGAACAGCAAATCATTGGCATCTGTCCAGCACCAACTGCAACGGGACGACAATACAGTTATCCTGAGGCAGTCATTTTGCAAATACAAGGACAATTTCAATTGAATTAGGATTTGGATGCAATGAAAACAAATTACTTTAATTGAATGTAGTGTTATGGTTTTGGCTTGGGAACCAACAGAAGATACCCACCCTCAGGCTTGGGAACCTGTACTAAAGAGACCACCCGTGGCTGGCCTTGCACGAGTATCGGGCGTGACCCCTAGGCGATGGGGTTTCAAATTCTTGATAGAATTGATAAGCTCATAATCTTCAACAGGATTATAATTGCAATTCTTATTAAGAACTGGTAGTGGCAGAGCCACCATGGACCAACGCAAGGATTATGTATATGAAATTAATTTCCATCGCACGGAATAAAAATTGGCTGTTCAGAGCATTTCTACTGCTATAACTAAAAAATCACCAAAACAAAACAAGATGATTCTAGAAGAGAAAAATCTGCTCTTTCAATCGATATAAAAATGAACTAAATTAAATAATTCCCTTTTTAGATAATTGACTTTAAAAATAGGTCATATTTGACTTTCTGATGTTTTACATCAAGTTTTTGGTCATTGTCTTAAGGCTGATTAGTCTTGAGGTAAAATAACAAGTTACTAGTGATTATAGTTCTATAGTTATATGTTGTCAAAGTATGGCACAAACATCGCGCAAAGTGATTTAGGAGCTGCTTTGAGGTTAAATTGTGGACCGAATGTTGTTTTATGTGCGCTAATTCTAATTGTTTCATGTTTACTAGAAAAAGTTGATTTATTACAACAAATTTCAGCATCATAGCTAATCTGGATGAGCTACGAGAGAGCGTGAAACTTTGCAGAATCTTCGCAGCCGAAGAGACGTTGTCAGTAGGACCTCCATAGAGAAGGCTGTGCTACCTCTAATATTTGAGATCAGGAGCTAAAACTTCACAGAACATTCTTAAAAACACACATTTACAGCTACACAAAATTTCAGCAAAATTGAAGATGGTCGAGTGGGGAGCTCTAGGCCACTTGACGTGGAATGACCCTGAAGCCAGTTTCACCAAATCGAGAAAAATCACGATTTTCTTAAACGTGATTAGGGAAATTTAATCACGATTACATTGTGCGCGTTTTACCCTGAAAAACTAATCATCTATTATGTTCATCGATGTTTCTGAATAATTCTCAACGTTAGTAGTTGTTTTGAAGTGTATTGTGGGTAACTTGGGTGAGACGAATGACTGGCGAGAAATGCATTTTGTTGATCACCAACGCCCCCAACGGACAGCAGTGACAGCAGCGGGGTTCCGTTACGTTAGTTGGAATGTGTTTTTTATTCTCAACCGATTCGAAAGTTACTGGGCTTAAATGAAAGGTCTGACTTTGCTTGATGTAGCTCAGATAATTTTATTCGTCGTTCACTCTTGGTTTTTTAATAGTTAATCAATTAAAATATTTTGTACATTATTGACATTCCGGCTAACCGTATACCCAATCAATATGAACACAGAGTAATAAAACTATGTTTTTTCGAAGTGTTTGGACCTCCCTGACTTTGCTAAACCACGTCTTTTGAGTGTAATAACTTTTTATCGCAATAAAATTTAAAAAACAAGCAATTTTTATTACGCATGCGCCGCGGCACTTGTTACATTACCAGCAGAGAATTAGCGCGTAATTATAATTCCTCAAAATTGTTATTTGATACATGTGCGGATAAGTAAAAATTTTTCGATTGTTTGTAAAAAAGGGATTTCCGTGCAAATTTTGTATTGGCAACCACAGATTCGTGTTTAACAATCCCAGAAGTAGAAGAAGAAGTAGTAGAAGAAGAAAAAGAAGAAGTAGAAGTAGAAGAAGATGGGCACGAAAAATAATCTCTTCGGAAAAACCTTCTATATTAACACGCAAGATTATTCGATTCTTCATGAGATTTGATTCAACCAAGCTATGTTGGAGCATCGATCCATCGCAGTGGAACAGTAGATATACTCTGTGATGTGTTTTGACTCGTAACCATCATTTTCATTCTATTGAAAACCAGCGAGATAATTAATTGCTATAGCTTCCAATTGGCTAGGGATCATTACTGAAATAAGGCGCAAAAATTTTAATCGAAGCAAATGCATTATTTAGCACAATAGTCACGCTTTATAAAATGCAATACATTTCCTTTCACATTTGTTCATAGTTTCTTTAAACAGCACGACCTTTTCATCCACAAAAATTTCAGCTCCCTCTTGTGGAGACTCTGCAAACTTCATCCAAAAGCATAACAATATTTCCGTTTTTTTAAAAAATGGTTTATTTCATTCATACCCACATATCTATTCTTCAGAAACTAAAAAAAAAATCATCTCCGACAATTTTGAAAAATTTCCGGGAGAAGAACTTGTTTTCCAAAATCGGTCTTTTTTGCATTTAAAAATTCACGTCTACTATTGTTGCATTTCGTAAAATAACATTCACAAGGTTCAGAACAGTTAACCGCCTAAAGCGTCTGTCCATGCAGAAACCAGTGAATCCCTTGTTTTGAAGCTTTGTAACGAACAATTTCATAGTTGCGAAACATCCATCTACCTGAAGCGTCTGTACACGGAGAAATGAGTGAATCCCCTTTTTTGAAAGGTCTCGTAGCATCAACAGATGCATTGAGTCAGCATTTATAGAAGCTTCTGTAAGTAGTTGCCTTTCAGAACGATAGATAGCATTAGTGTTTTTTCATTATATGAATTCAATTTCAGTTGGCAGGAAAGGTAACAGATAAAAAAGATCGAAGAAATCCAGCATATAAAGTTTTAGATATATATTATTCTAGTAATTTTGAAACAATAGACACCACCAAAGAAAAGTATAATAAAGCTAATGAGAAATTTAGCAACGTAAGCATAATGAGAATGCAACAATTAGAAAAATGTATTACAGCACGATTTAAGTTCTTGGTATTTGTAAACAAATTTATATAAATATCCTTCAACGTGTAACATAAATTCATAAGCTACACATGTGGTTTGATAAAATGTATGTAACAAAAAAGGGCAGCCTAGTTTGCACCCCCTGTGTCAAAGGCGGTTAGCNGTGGATTTCTAAGACGTGGTCTGAACGCGGTTTTTAGAAACATCGGATCCAGAAAGTCTACCTTTTTTGAATGCTTTACATCTTGTCGACTATTAATAACTTAAATCAAAAAAACCATTTGTATCCAAGATGACTGGAGGTTTGCCGCTATCCATACTAAATACGCACCTACACAAAGTAATAACTTAAGATAACACACAATGCGTCAATATCACATGATGAATGTGGTTGGTAATTGCTAAGATAGAACAATACTTTGACAAAACGTGTCAGCGGGGAGACTCGAGGTTGAATGTAAAGAAGAACAACAATTCTTGTGCGCTAAGCGGTAGGTACAGGCGTCATTATGGCGCGAAGCTGATAAGATAGTTGTCATAGACGAACAATAGTGAAAACTCCTTCGTGCTTCGTAGTTTTGTTAGTTCTACAAAATGTAAGTTTTGTAATAACACATTTCTTGATACCTTTCGTTTCTAGAACATTCAATCATTATTTCTGATACACGTCACCAGTGGAAGGTAGAGTAACGACTTGTTGACACTTCTGATTGTTGCCACTACTTTGCGCCTTTTTTCGTGACTCTTTCTACAATCTTAAGACAACGCTCTGTAGACTACAAAGTTAAAATAGAATATTTTGTTCATAGAAACATTTATTTATAATTAGTAGCCCCTAAATTTGTATGGATTTATTTCTTACTGACCAGTATTGAAAACTTTTACTCTCCTTTTAAGTACTGGAAGGGGGAACACAGCGCGTCCTATTAGGAATGGAGGTAATTACCCACTAAGGACCAACGACTAAAGTGTGGAGGGCGAGTGTCCTTTTCAAATCAAATGGGAGCAAGATATCGCACCACATAATACAACGAAAAAGAATGCATTTTTCCAAATCTTCAATATTGTCATTACACGAGTATTCATCTTATTTCATTTTAACGATTGGAATCTCTATGGCATGACGTTTCTTTGTCAGGATACGTGAGTGTAATTCTCTACCATTTCAATATCTTGTCCTTCCATATCCTTCATATCACGCATAGATTCATGATGTAATAAGCAAACTCATACCACCCCTGTTGTGGCAAATTATGGTTCCATTCTCTTTTATCAAGAACATTCCGTTTCTCTTTTGCTTTTCTTGATTTTATTGAGATGTATTAACGAGAACTTAATTTTTACTGGGTTTTTCTCTTCTGTTTATGTCTTACTTCAAAATCGATGTAATCGTGGCACCTCTTCGCTACTGTCTAATAATACTCGGTATCGTGCAGGAGTCCGATTAAGAATTTCTCGCATTCTTTTCATTATCGTCTAATACCATCACGAATAACAAATATTTTGTTACTTTCTCATTTGAAGCTCTCATATTTTCTTGTTTCTAAGACTGCATCACACAAGTGGGTGATCATAATTCCATTTTTAAATACTACTTTTAATACTCACAATTTAAGATCGCAACTTAGGAAATTGACTTCGGGGTAGGATTTTGTGGAGTTGTAGTCCCACCTGAGGGTCATCAATTGTCAAAGTAAGATAGCGCAATATCCAGCCATTTCCCTGAAAATAGATCTTAAAGTTTTCATTTTAAAGAATATATTGGAAATTGAACTTTCTTTTTTAACGCCCTTGTAGTGCAGTCGGTAGCGCGCTTGACCACCTCGCCAATTGCAGGGATTCTGTTCTTCTCTAGGTGGCTTTTTGCAAAGTATTTTTAATAAAATTAACAATATCATAAAAATAAATATTTCAGAATATTACAAACAATAGCATTAGTAACTCTTTCTTTTTTTAGAAAGAATGAGTTCTCCCCACACTTTCCTTTTCAGCCGGTATGTCTATGGGATTTTGATTAATGTCTTCTCGCAACTTCATATTTTTCCTGCTATTAAACAAGATGATTCTGATGCAATCAAATGATGATCTTCTAATAATTTTTAATAATTAAAAAATATATTTTTAAAACCTCATCGTTCAGAAATCAATATAATGTCTTCAGAAATTCAACTCCTCAAACACGCGTTTTTTTAACCTGCAGACAATACGATAACTAGTGCTATTACCATTTTAGGTGATCTAATATCACGTGGGGATGTGAATATTATTTTGAAGTTTGAATAGAACGATACGCATTCTTCGAATATTCATAAATTCCAGAATAATTAGACACGTTGTTTTGACGTTTTAAGTATGACCGTGGGGGATTATTGCAATATCGGTCACTTAAAGGTTTTTGTTTCAGTAAGTAAAACGAAATGAGTTTAAGTGACAGTAGGATTTAGTTTTACAAAATAGTTGTTATTTAATATCAATAAAAAAATTGTCATATTTAAAAATTTAGATCATTAGTATTTTCAATTAGAATATTCTGAAATTGATTTTATTAAAAGAACTTTACAAAAGAACGTAATGGAGAATGTAATAGACAGTGCCGTTGGAAACAAATGGTTTATGTTCAATGTATAAATTGAGATGAAAATTTGGTTTTTTCGTCTTCTTGGAATTGGTTTTTTCTTCTTCTAGGACCCGGATTCGTTAGAGGATTGTATAATATTATTTTGAAACATGTGCGGAAAATAATGGCTTAATTAGAACCGAAAACGCTATAGGTACTGATTTGAATGAGCGCCAAATTGGACCGCGTTCAGTGAGGTATGAGACACAGATAGAAACTTTGGAAATCCGATATTGATAGTTGGAAAAATGTGAATACACCTTGCGGTAGTTAGCGACGCGAAACGTGTTGTAGATAATGGATTGGCGGGATGCACCGTGCGTTAAATGTAAATTGGAGTGGGCAGAATTGCTGAGGAGGAGGAAATGCGACAGGTATTGTTCTCAATCTTCCGCGAATCATCGGAGAGGACAGTTGGTTCTCAATCTTACTCGGGCCTTCTCACGCAGCCCATCAAGAGGGGACGGTCGCACTGAATAGTCCGTAGTTCGTCAGAGAGTACGATTTGAGTTTAAATATTTCGAGAAGCATTGTATCGGATGATCCGTGGATCAAAACGAAAGAACGTAAGAACGTAGAAAATTTTCGACGAAATTCATAATTTATCACATCCGGGACGAAGAACCACTTTACGGTTAATTAAAAATAAATATTTTTGGCCCCGAATTAACCATGAGGTAAAAACTTGGGCAAGCACCTGTTTAGCGTATCAAAAGAACGAGGTCCACCGCCACACAGTTTCACCAGTGGCTTCTTTTAAACCTCTTGAGGACCGCTTCAGCACCATTCACATGGACATTATCGGACCACTTCCATACTCAGAAGGATATAAATACGCAGTCACAGTGATCGACCGATACACGCGTTGGGCCGAAGTTATTCCAGTCACTGAGATCACCGCAGAGAAAACAGCCGACGCACACTTGCACAGCTGGATTGCCCGATACGGCGTCCCCAACAAGGTCATAACCGACCAAAGGCGACAGTTCGAGGGACAACTGTTCGGTGAATTAATGCAAAGACTAGGAAACAAACGAAACAGAACTTGCGCGTACCATCCCCAAGCTAATGGCATGATAGAACGCCTCCATAGGCAATTAAAAACTGCACTCATGTCACACGACACTGGGTGGAGCAAAGCTTTGCCGATGCTGGGCTTTCGAACGGCACACAGAGAGGATCTAAACGCCTCAACTGAGGAACTCGTATTCGGAAAAACGCCGACTTTACGCAGCGACATCTTCCACGAATACAATAAAAACGACAAACAGCCCACGAAAAGCTATGTCCAAAATCTCGTGCATTAAATGCAACAACTTAAACCAGTTATTCCAAGATCTAAAACGAAACAGTTTTTCATACATAAAGAACTACAAAACACAACTAACGTGTTCCTACGAAGCACTCCATTTAGAAAGGCACTAGTTCCTCCATACAATGGACCGTATAAAGTACTGTCCAGAACAGAGGACAACAAGACAATCAACATCCTCGTCAACAACAAAAACATACGAGTGAGTCTAGATCGAGTCAAACCAGTTTTTATCACGGCTGACCCAACAGACGCCAATAATATACAAACTCTCGCAAACACTCTACAAACAGAAGAAACTTCCACAAGACTTCCACCAGGAAACCACACATGCTCAGAAAGAAGAGTCAAGTGTAATGAGAAACCCGACTTTTATTATTATTGAATCCAACGAGCATCAACCACAACATCGTCAAAACTATCCCACCAATATTTATTGATCAATGTAACTAACTATTTTTTTCTCTTTTTCTACCAAATGGTGACCAGACCACAAGCTACTAGATCAACCAGCGGCAAGTAAATGGTAGCCTTTCTCATATATATTTACAAATATACCGCAACGCAAGCGTAAGGTCCAAAAACCCATTTTAAATTCCAAATGGAAAATATTTTATATCACAAGGCAGATATGAATGTATTAACGGAGGAATAAGCTAATCCAAGTAATGAGGCATCATACAGATGATTAATATAAAATCATACTGGGTGACTATCATGGTGGATGGTGAAATTTCGAGTTGTTACAAACATAAAAACCTCATGCTATGAAATCATATTCAATATCCAAAATGAAAAATCTTTCTCATTACACAGAAAATATGACTGTATTAACAGAAATAAACTAAACAATGAATGAGAAATCATACAGTCTATCTGAATGACTATCACAAGTTGAATGGTGAATTTTGTGTTACAACAAGCATAACCCCTGGAGATGAAACATGTGATCCAGGTCTTTAACCTGTCCAATAACCTTGTGCGACAGACCTCACATAAACATGTAACTAATACATACATTTCTTTCCAAATCGCCTAATGATTACTGACGAGATGAACCTAGAGATAGCCCACATCCTGCAAGGCGCTACCATCTCCTTTCCTGATCCCGCCACTGGACCTGATTCTTCCTCACATCCTGCAAGGACCTATCTCCTACCCTGGTCCAGCCCAACACTTCCTCTCAACCGACATCCTGTCAGCATCTCCTGCCAACTGATTCATCTTGGACCTGGTTCATTCCAACTTCCCGTCATTCATTCCAACACATGTAAAAACAATACAGTGCAAATAGGGACAATGTCTTCGGTATTGTATACATTTTTGGGAATAGTTGGATTAATAATTATAGGATATGGAACTAAACGGAGAAAGGAGAGGGAAATGGAAAAACGCGAAACACGGCCAGTACCGGTAATAAACATGGTACCTATGCAAGCTCCAGTGCCGTTGTTTCCTCATTTATAGAATATTGTGTATAATTCTTTCTTGAGTTGGTAGTGTTTTTTTAAATTTTGTTGTTAGATTTTAGAGCGCAGGCGAGCGAGAGAATGTAAATAAAGTGTATATAGTTTAAGCGCGCGCAAAAACATCTGTGATATATTGTATTCTTTTTGATATTTTCTATTCTTGTAGTTTTTAGTGCGCTACGCGACTAAATTGTAAACTATGTGTGTATAAGTATGAGGGATGTACAAGGGTGTCGTCACTTACATGGGGTTTTCCCTCTTTTGGGGAAAGGGGGAGATGTCATGACGACACCTTTGAGACATGCACATCCAGCATGCTACATTGAGGTCGCGTGTCCAAAGAGAGATACTAGGTCAGTAGGTCATGTCATAGATATAAAGAGTGTGTATATATTATTAATTAATTTATGTAAATTTCTATGTCTCGCCTAGCTCTTTCTCAGGGGTCCACACGTAATTGGGTTCGTGTTATTTAATCAACGGAAAGTATCATACTGAAGTTCCAAAGACAGGAAAACACTTAATGGACAAAATAACTCATTAACGAAAACCACTGATTTTATCGCTGAGTTCGTCTTCTCCACAACAAATGAATATAAACAAATTTACCCTTTTAAATAACATTGACATGATTTTTCTTTCAATCAACAAAAGAAACACTGAAGTGACATCAACTTTCGCTTCTTGAAAGCGAAATTACAGTTAAAATTAATTTGAAAGACGGAATTAGGCGGTGTTCTTCCTTGATGAATGGCCCCTCTTCACGCGTCATGAAGTACAAAGTTCTGGGCCCCTTTTAACAATAAAAACCGCACTCTTCTGGCAATAGCGAATAACGATAAGTATTGGATGCAACCATCTGTCATGAAAATACCTCGTCCAGATGACAAATCAAGCACTGCAGTGGTGAGTGCAGGGTTCGAAGACCTCACGGGAAGCCGGCCAGGCTCTGGAGCTAGGGCGATTTCTCGTTGGTGACGTCACGTCTAGAAGGCTCGAACGGTGGTGAATTTCTCTTTCACGCAACGCGTCCAGGGAGCCCTCAGGTGTAGCGCGGACCCGAACCACCATTGTCCGACTTCAACTGCGTCACGGCGTCTCGGAAGAGCACACTGATCGGACAGATTCTCCGTACGAATTATGTCCCGTCTTATCAGATATAGAATCCCCCGCGAAGAATACACGCCATAAAGGAAACTAAAGACACGTAAGTTCAGAAATCATCTGATATTATAAACAATGAGACCACGTTAAAATAAAACTGAGTCGACATCAGAATCATCTGCAAAACTCGATATCTCGAGATATATAGTTCTGCTCGCGAAAAACTTAGAAGTACTCTGCTCACGAAATAAATCTAAAAGTGCTCTACTCACGAAAAAATCTAAAAGTAATAATTTTCTGAAGAATTATTTTCAGTTCCTTAAGTGGGTTTTCCCCCCTATCTTCTTTCTTCCCTTTCAAACTTCTCAATTTTTGAATTAACATGTGATCGCTGCTTCCAATGTCATTAATATTTCCCCCTCCGTGTCTCAGTTCCGATTGGAGATTGTGAGTGTTTGTTAAAAGTTGCGCCAATCCTTGGGTGTATATTTGAACGTTACTCAACAGCTGTTTTGAAACGGTCTTTTAAACAAGACGTACCTTGTNAAGCTATCTTCAGACGCCACGATACGCTTTCTTGCGACATTCGGCGAACTTCTCTTCAGAAGCTCAGACGCAGCGCCACCACACGGAGCATCTCAAAACCTCGTACACAAGCGCCCCAACACGGCCAAATTGTGAAGACTCCCGTCGACCAAGAAACGCAGCGCCACGTTGCTGCAGATGACGGAAGCTCTTACCAACCACGATGTTATTCAAAGTCGTGAGTTGTATAAAGGAAATTGTTGACATTACTTTTACACGCCTGTTGTTGTCACTATTGTGCTTTAGTTTCTGTCATTTGTTTATACTCCAACTGCAAAATGAACCTCGTCCTGTGTCCTACATAACCTGAGTATTTATTTTGGGAGGAGAAATCTCGTTGCAAAACTAGTCTCCATATCGAGACTTGTGAAGCAATAACATCTCTCCGCCAACATAAACAAAATGTGTTCGGCGTAAAACCACTAAACTAAATTGATAGTATTGTTAAATAAAATGTTAATGCTGTTAACAGAAATTTATTGTTTATTTGTTGCTAAGATAGGTGTTGTCTTAGAGTAAGCAGATAAGAGGAGAAAGCTAACTTGTCTGGAAATAGTTATATTGCTAGATCTCGTCGCACACTCGCGAGATGGTTTTGTATGCAGAGAGAAGAAGAGCAGGAAATATATACTGAAAGGAAATCTTGAACATGGGCATGCGCAGGTAATCAAAGATAGTCTCATTCATATATAATTATCAATAAATTCTAATATTAACATGGACTATACGCAAAGATAAAATATAATATTATTATATTATATGAAATATAATATATTTATACAACAAAAATCTTGAAAATAATTCGCGAATACTGTCTTCCAAAATACAAAAATTTTAAGATTATGAGAAACAAACACACAAAATCATTCAGAAATTTCACAGAAGCGTCTTTGTATTTAGCCTTCCTCAGACTCACAGAGAATGATCCCAGTATTCTCTCTCGGATTAGGTTGTCCGATCGTTGGATGAAGGAAAGACAATGAGGGAAATTTGATATTGAATTTTGAAGAATGTTTCTTTCTTTGTTTCTGGCACACAATCAGCATCCCGCAATTGAACGGGAAAAACGAACAAAACGTGTTTTGGCAGATGCGTTTTTTCCACAACTAGTTTTAACCGTTTTCAAAATAAATGGAAATCGTCAAAAACTAGTTTAATTTCTCAATAATATTAAAATTTGTTATAACCAATGCGAATTCTATCTTAAGTACTTAGTAAAGCTCTAATGTTGTTTTCGTGAAAGTGGCATAAGATAAATTGGTAATTGCACGCTGTTGGGTTTTTTGATGTTCGGTTTGGTAAAAAAGTATTAACCCTGATTATATTAAATTTACCTTAATCCGTAAGATGTATGTATGTGTGTGTGAAGTTAGAAACTTCAACGCTACATTTCACCAGGTGGCGAAAGTGGAGGCGTGTGAGTGAACGTTACACTGAAAAGTATGAAATTTAATGCCAGTGTCTATGAATTTGATTACAGCAACTTCAAAGTGGTGGCGTTTAAGTTAACTTTTCACTAAAAAGTACATATTGTATGCCAATGACCATAAAGTGGATTACAGCAACTTCAACGCTACCTTACACCGAGTGGCGAAAGTGGTGGCATTTAAGTGTACGTTTCCCTGAAAAGTATGAAATTTAATGCCTGTGTATGAATTTGATTACAGCAACTTCAACAATACCTTTCACCGGGTGGCAAAAATGGTGGTATTTGAGTGATCGTTTTACTGGAAAGTATGAAATTTAATGCCGATGTGTATCAAGTGGATTACAGCAATTTCAACTCTTTTGAAGGGTATGTATAAGCCAAAAACGCTTTTGCTGTTTTGATTTATGCTGCCCTTCAGGCGTTAATTTTACTGCTTAGGTTGTGTTTTCCTGATGACTATTTTTTCTTGTAAGTTTATGTAACCATTTCCTTGAGGAAATTTTACAATAATTCGAAACCTTGGCACTCCGACGATTATTTTAATGAGCAAAACGCAAGATAGCATTATTCTATATGATTTATATTTTGGTAATCACTCATAGTTTATAAGATTGTAGGCAATCTTATAGTGTATTGGTATATTTGAAAGGAGAGATGTGATTGTGACTACCCTATACAAAGGAAATTGAAAAGTAGAATATTACAAGAAGCTATTTAAATCGTAACACAAACAGAATAATTTAAAATGTTTAAAAATATGATTTAATCTATATATTAATTTTTAACAAACAAATTCGTTTAATTATAAAAGTTAGTGTAATTTTTGGAAGATTATGCGATAGAAAAAAGCATGTTTATTAGTAGTTTATTATTATAACTTTTTTACAAATATTTTGTTCGTTATGAGGAACGTGCATGAAACTGCGGGTTGCGAATAAGTTATTCAAAATATTACCGTTTATCTCCATCAGAGGCTTAATTACGTCTAAAAAGCATATTTGAAATGCAAAATCAGCAGAATTAAAGTTTTGTTAATCGACCTGAAAAACCGAAAAGAGCCGCCTTAAAAAGTGTACAAAAATTGTGTCCCGCGAGACTATCTTCCAAAAACGTACTTGAAGAAACTAGATTATTCTTTATAACGACCATCTTATAAAAATTGCATTGTTTTAAATAAAATATCCTTCTTATTTAATTCGTAGCAAAACATGCAAAAGTGTATATAGTTTTTCTGAATTGAAAATTTACTCCAATAGTGTTATAAGAAAAACTCTAGATGCTACATGAATATTTTTTCTTGAAATTATTCTTTTGTTATAAATAACACAATTTAAAGCATAGCAATTCTCTACTCAATATGTTTATTAAAATGAAGTTTGCTTTCACATATTTCTTAACTTTTGGTGAGTTCAGCAAACAGTGTTCTGGAGTGTAATCATATCACATGTATTTTTTGATAACCACAACAGAACAAATTATATTGCATAATTGTCCTAGAAATTAGAAACTGGAATTTTATCTTTATTATTATTATTATTATTATAATTTTTTTCTAGATTGTTTTCTTCTTAACGGAATATTTAAGAATATAGTCACAGGGTAATTTAAATTAAAAAAACTGAACAAATATACCGTCGTCAAATATATTATTGCATAATATAATTCACAAATAAACAAACTAAAAATACCGTAACTTATGACTTGATGTATAGAAATTATTTTATAGAAACGTCGAACAAATGTATTAATAATTAGGACATGAATCAGCGCAATGGAGATTGAACTTCGAATGTGTTCCAATTTTCTCTCTTTCAGTTGTTAGCCACGTTGCCAGATTTGTTGTAATGCGACGTTGCCGCTCCCAAACAGTTATTTCGGGCTGATTTATGGTATAAAACATTTTCAAAAATCTGTGCGTAAATGTAATCGGTAATCACACCAGAGGCGTTGCGACAGAAGTTACATCGGAGCTTTATTTCTCTCAGCTATATCTTCTAGGGTCTTTGAGGAGAACAAATACGCAACTTGTAACGTAAATACATCTTTATTATAGTTTGTTTACATTAGACCGCGGAAATTCACCACAAAATGAATCGTTGGCGTTTAACTTTAATTATTATTAAAAATATCGTAAATTGTTAGTTAAATAAATATTATGTTAACAGGGTTTTAGTTAATCTCACAAACAAATACACATGAGAAACTTTTAATTAAAATTTTCAAAATTGTCATCGAAAAGTCTAATGAAAAATTTCATCAAAATTGTATAATGGGTGCAAATTTTCAAAATTTAATTTCAAATTTCCTTCCTACTTTTC
>NNCF01126301.1:1028165-1057507 GCA_002313205.1 Laupala kohalensis
TGTAACAACTCAAGTATATTTCGGTCACAATACGTACCAATTACATCCCCCACGGTCAAGCCTTAAAGTCGCCCTCGTGCGCAATGATTACAACAAACGCACTCCATCTTGTCCTCTGTTTACATCACGGCCACGGCCCGCTGCATAAGAGCCAAGGCCTACGAATGTCAAATAATAACGAGCGAACAAGGAATCTGCAAACGATGAGTCAATGAACGTAATGTCCGCAAGTAATTACAACGCAATCAACATGACGCAATTACGTTACACGTCGTAATTACATGATAGTACATCATGGCATCATTCACATGACGTTTCCGCTATCATCCAACAAGAGTTAATATGCATATCAACGTTCACTTGTCGCCGCTTAAAGTATCACCAGGATACTGAATAACAAGCATTAATTGCTAGCACTTGCATGAGTCCAGACGTCTCAACTGCACTCGTTGACTTGAAATAATTGTGAAGTAATCCTGCCGNCAATCCTGCCGCTCAAAAACCACTTTTGAAGAGCACTTCACTTCCAATTGCATTCTGAACAAATCGCAGCAAGCAAACCTCATCTCGCCGGAATATTCTGAGCCCGACGAGATTTCCACGGCACGGCACTTCCCACTACTTGGAGCCCGCCGAAGATCCAAGCCGTCGCGGGACGCGACGACGCTTACTCAAGTTACCCGGACCAGCCACAATTNATTTGTTGTAATGCGACGTTGCCGCTCCCAAACAGTTATTTCGGGCTGATTTATGGTATAAAACATTTTCAAAAATCTGTGCGTAAATGTAATCGGTAATCACACCAGAGGCGTTGCGACAGAAGTTACATCGGAGCTTTATTTCTCTCAGCTATATCTTCTAGGGTCTTTGAGGAGAACAAATACGCAACTTGTAACGTAAATACATCTTTATTATAGTTTGTTTACATTAGACCGCGGAAATTCACCACAAAATGAATCGTTGGCGTTTAACTTTAATTATTATTAAAAATATCGTAAATTGTTAGTTAAATAAATATTATGTTAACAGGGTTTTAGTTAATCTCACAAACAAATACACATGAGAAACTTTTAATTAAAATTTTCAAAATTGTCATCGAAAAGTCTAATGAAAAATTTCATCAAAATTGTATAATGGGTGCAAATTTTCAAAATTTAATTTCAAATTTCCTTCCTACTTTTCATNTTTCCACGCTAATCGGCCTTTCCAGAGGGTCCGAGGTCCACGTTACAAGTTACGCACCAAAAAGCAAGTCTGACGGATACCACGTCTGTCACACGGCCTTTAATTAGCCGTCAATTCATATTTTTGTTGTTCACTTTGTTTTAACCATTTGTTCTCGTGCTAACTGCTTGCTTAACTTCAAATCAATTATTCACCATGAATAAGAAAACTAGTCAACGCAAATAAAAGCATTTTGAGATCGAGTACCATTTATTTATTTGGCTGAACGAAAGGGAATACTTGAACGGAGTTGCATCAAGTGTTCGCCTCGCGGAACGCCACANGAACGAAAGGGAATATTTGAACGGAGTCGCCTCAAATATTCGCCTCGCGGGACGCCACATAAATAAAGCTGTTGACACCCTCGTGATTTTTCACGCAGCCCTTTTGATCTCGTTGGTTCTAACAACCAGCTGGTGACCCATTACGTTCTTTTCGTTCAAGTTCTAAGTTAATTTTTAATTCCCCGCATTTTGGGAGCCATCTTGTTCACTGAAAACCCCTTTACAGTTTTTAGTCATTATCTAGTAGTAATACGCATTTGGTAGACATTACCTATTTTTTTCTTGGGTTCTTTACACCCATTCTTATCNTGGGGGTGTAAGGGAGTGCGTAGCGACCAGTGTTTGGGTATTTACCACCAGATGTTCCAGGATGGAAATTTTTAAAGGATCGTATGACGTAAACAAGCCTTACGTCTTTGAGGTTAAAAACTGCCTCGTGCAAACCTCTCAAAAATGACGGTTGAGAGTAACGCCGATGAGAGCCAGAAACTTTGAAAATGCAGCTCACGGGTTGGCCCTGCGCGTACGGAATCAAGTCAAATATGACCACTGACAAGTGATGTCGCGAAGAGGGGATTTCATTGGAAGAGTTAGTCATGAGACTGTTCAAAATTTTAGATCGTGGGTGGAGATGGTAGGCGACGTAGTGGGAGAAAAGCCATTTAAGGAACAGAAAAATCAAAAATCCAGAACATTCTTTTTCAACTATCTTAGGCATTCAATCTCTCATCATTTTTGTTCGTGTTCTCAGTCAGAAGCTCACATTGCTGTTATTCGCTTATGGTAGAAGAGCTAGTTAATTCTAATTGTATTGTAGTGCTTTTGCGTAGGTTTTTTTTGTTCTTGATAAAAGTAATTGTGTTAAATTCAAGGTGTCGTGCAGTGTGGGAACGTGATCGAATTAACTACCAAGTCCCCGCTTTCACGAAATAAATAAAGGTAGACAGTTTCGGTTGAAATTTTCGCTTAACAGCGATTTATTGAACACAAGGTAGAACGAAAGGAAAGACACCGTTTGATANATAACTTGTTTATAAATGAATGCAGTAATTGCCAGTGAATTATGTGTGTTTTTTGGGGATGTAGAAGTGCATTATTCTGATTATCTTCTTATATGATTAAAATTAATGAGTATATATATATACACACACAATATTTCATACATTGGTTATAGATCGTATTGAGATTTGAATTTATTGTTAGTTATATATGAATGATGCTATCTTTGATTACCTGTCCATGCCCATGTTGAAGATTTCCTCTCGGTGTATATACAAAACCATCCCGCGAGTACTAGCAATAAAGCTATTTCCAGGCATATTAGCTTCCTCCTCTTATCTGCTTACTCGAAGACAAAACCTATCTCTTAGCAACAAATGAACAATACGTTTCTGTTAACAGCTTTAATATTTTATTAAACAATAGTCACTTTATTCTAGTGGTTTTACTCTGACCACAAAACGCTGTTCCTTTTAAATAATACCAATTATACATATAAAATTGTGGTATTTTCCGGTTATAATTATATAGTTGTGAACACAATTAGAAAGAAATATTTTTACGAAAGACTATGATAGTTTTTTCTACTTTCTTAAATCGTAAATGAAATTCTAAAATTTTAGTATGTTTCATTGGTAATTTTAGAAATGCATGATATTTATGCTATGTATTTTTAGATAATATCCAACCATACACTGACTGAGAAATTTATGTCTGTGATGAACCTTCTATATTTTTAGTTATCTGTTTTATGTGACATTTACTGTAATAACTTTCAAAGAAACATGTTTGTTTTTATTTATCTGCACCTTAGGTATGTTTTGTAAATAAATATATTTTTAATAATTTGCTATATTTATTGACATGATTTGTAATTTAAATCATATGTGTATATGACTGACTACTATTTCTGAGATTTTTTTCTAGTATAGCGCTGAATAATAGGTAAATATGAACATCAAAACGTTGGTAAAATAAAATAATAATAATAAGGAAATATGACTTACTTATTTGATAATGAATGAAGGTTAATGTGATAGTGTAAACTGGAAGAATGAAATTGATTGTCTTTAATTTATGACACATAGATTCAAGGTTTTAATTGTATTATAATTGATTTCCTTCCAATTATTAATTAATTTCCTTCCTTTCGGACGCAACCATTTTATTCATCACACAATGTGTTACTAGTGACGGTCAGGTGCGAGTGGAGTATTTCATTAGAAATATCTTTACAACCAGTACCAAATAAATAAATCTCCTTACTAAACCCTGAATAAATATGCTACTTCATATTCTCTAGATTAGAGTAAAGAAAAGTTCAGGTCGCAATGCTTATCTCAACTGGTCACGCCGGAGAAAGTTGGATAAAGAAGCGGCAAATTTTCTTCTTTGACATTGACCCTTTAGAAAGGGCTTTATCTCCATAAATGATCTATAAAAGCTTTCCTATAAGGTTGTCGAATCGTTGCCTTAACTTCTTACCATGTCGTACTACATTTCACTATCTCTCCCAGTACAGATCTATCTTGAAGTTCTCCTCCGTCGCTGGCCTTGTGGGTTCTGTTACAGCGCCTTTGTCTCATTTGCATCAGCAGATATTTCCAAAAGGATTTCCTATACATCTCCATTTTCATTTCGTAATATTTTCCATAATTAGGTCTTCCTCGGCACATTCCATATTGCTTCTTTCATTTTTATTACTGTACTTGCGGGGATATGACAATGAACCTGATGTAGACATAAAATTCTCAACATGGGTAACTTTATTCATATACACTAAAAATACATGTATATCTCAATAAGGAACATAAGGGAAAAGCAAAATAATGATTCTAGTCCTGTTAAAATAATTATTCTCAAGAGTTCCTTGTCTGGAGTTGTTAGCTTAAAACTTCATTGAAAGTAACTTTCAATGCAACAAAATTATATTATATCATACTCCATATGGACTGAATAGTTCTTTGCAGACACTGAGTTCCATATTCCTGGGACCTGGCCAACGTGCTGTAATGTTCCAGTGGAATTCTTACCATCCGCTCCTGTTGCTGAAGAAAATGAAGTAGACGAATATAATGATGATGATTATTTTCACATAGAGATGCTGTCTTATGTCGTTTGAAAACAAGAGTGTCAAGAAAACTCTGCAAGACGCGAATGACTTAATGGCAAAACAAATAATTTCGTCAGATTTTGAGACAAGAAAGAGAGATGAAAGAGGTGACGAGAAGAAAAGAACGAGAGAGGACACGAGAAGAGAAGAAAGAGATGAGACTAAAAGAGTAGAAAGACGACAGGAGAAGAGAGAGAGGATATAAAAGAAGAAAATAGAGGAAAGAAAATCGAGGAGAGGTAAGGGAAGATGAGAGAAAAGGAAAAAAGAGGAGACGATGAAAGAATTAATAGATTAAACGAGACGACAAGAGAGGAGACGAGTGGAGAAAAAGAGAGGAAAAACGAGAGGAGAAAGTGGGAAGAAACGAGAGAAGAAGAAACAGAGAAAACGCTAGAAGAGAACAAAGAGAAAGGAATCGAGAGAGAACTTAAGAGAGAAGAGACTAGAGAACAGAGACTTTTTAAAATAATTTTTATTTTGGTTCAACTTTTATTGACTGGGAAAGTTTATAGAATATTTCCAACCCAACATCTCTCCTTCCCAACGTAGTAAATAGCGTACCTGTGAGGACTCTTTACTGCTTTCAATTTATCAGTCATTTCTGATAATGAGATTAGTTTTTCGGTCTGATATAAGGTATCCTTTATCGTAAAGTTGTTGAAATTATAGATCACGTGCAGCGGCAATTAGTAAACATTTCTCTCTGCATGAACTATAAATGAAATTATCCTGTCATTTTACTCAGAACCACTGCGCCCAGACGGCAAAATGTACTCACAACCTAACTTTTTAACACGAAATTTCCACAAAAGCAATCATTTTCTACATAGCCATACACTTTCTTTGAAGGTTTATATTTTCACTAGTAGAATAGTGAAGAAACAAATCTCAAAAATTTTGTGATTTTAATCAAGTTATTTTTCTAATACACATTGATATCTGACGAAAATTGTACTCATTAATGTATGGTTGGTAGAATGTAAACTTGCACACTTGTGTAGAGATTGGGATGCGATCTAAGCAGTATTTTATTTTAATATGATGATACCTGAGATAGAAGTAAATACTCGTATATTGCGGAAAGGAGCTGTTATGTCCTTCCACCATAACTAACGTCTATAAAACAATTTTCAACGGTTAGTCTTATGTGATCATAACTTGCACGAAAACATTATTCTTGACACTGATAAAAAAATTGATTTTAACAAATGTAATGAGTTTGTGTATCCCGTCAAATGTTTTTTAATAATTTTATAAATAGTAAAGACTTGAATTCTTGTTATACTTTATCACGTCGTTGTTATAGTTCTTCCACACAAAGTGATTATATTTCATGACCATTCTCCTGCATCTTATTATTCGCATAAGTTTTATCTGTACTCAACCTTGGCACGGTTGTGTACATTAATTCTTTACCATCTTGGGCTGGGTTCTTCTCCAGGTAGAGGCGGATTTTATTTGCTGGCTCGGTTTTTGGCTGAAGGCGAGTCTCATTAATACTATAGTAATAAATAATCTTGAATTTCGAATTATTTTAATGATTAAGATTTTTAAACAATATTTTCGAAATAATTTAACGATTTGTTAAAATACGCATTGTGAAATAACTTTTATGTATTCTATTGTTGTTCTATTGACAAATTTGTTGGTTCAGTAGCTGTTGAGACGATAAGTGTGTCGGCAATCCTCACTGGTCTGTTTCACAGTGAAACCCTCTTCTAATTGTTTGGAACGCAGCATGGTGATAAGTCGTTGTATGTTTCTATTATTTGATGAGAATTGCTCTTTCGGCATTGTGTTTGTCATCGACTCATCAAACGCAACTTTTGCGGCAGACAAGTTTTGCGGAGCAGGTGCTCGACCGTTTTGGTGCACTTGGCATCAGCATCATCAGGGTAACCATCAAAAACAGTGGTTGTTCCTTCATATTTATAATAGTTTTCTATGTATTGCACTTACTCGTTTTTCGCATTCCACTTTTGTCAAACACGGACAGTGAATATGGAGCCAACAAATAATTTTTGTAAAAGATCTCAATCACTTCAACAAACATTTTCTGTGATACCTAGCCTCTGCGGACGCTGGGTCAGAAACAAGATGGATTCGTGTAAGACCTTCTTCATTTTTCTTCTTTTCAGCAGCAATTATGAGGGAACTTTCAATTCTAAATTTTTCAACACGATAAGGTCTCTCTTCTATTTTTATTTTATATTTCCCTCTTATAGAGTTCAGATGAACCGTGTAAAACACATATTACGCAGTTAAGCTTAAAATCAAATTCGGGACCACTTGGCCTCAGAGCACGACTTCCACTTTCTCCGCGCACTCTTCCCTTCCCCTTCAAATAAAGTTTCTTGTATCTCTCATGCACTGTGATTGAGTGGAGTCCGTGGAGTTCTTTATGTAAATCTCCATTCTCCTTGCTAATTGCTATGAAGATTTCAATACCTCTTCTCTTCATATTTGTTGATTCATCCACAAAAAACTTCTATCATACATGAAACACTTTTCCATGCTCATCCTTGAGTAAGAAAAGACAGTCAACTTAAATTTATATATCTACATCATTAACCACACCTCACTATTTATTTGACCAATATAAGCACCTAAATATTATATTTGGATGCTATTCGGAATGAAATTTAAAGTAATTCGACAACTATACACATCGAGAGTTGAGAAAGATTTGGCGAAGGGAAAATGTCATAAAACTCCTTTTTCACACGTATACCTCTAGAAAACTCTAAAATTGAGCAAATTTGGGAAATTTGGCGATTTTTGAATTTAGTATTTAATGCTCTACAACTCCTTTTTCCAAAGATGTTTTACTGGAGCTCTCATTGCGAAGTTTGAGAGGCGTGGAAATGGCTATTACAACTTTTTCCGCTAAGTTGCTAAAAATTGATGTTTTTTGATCGGCCATCGCGGGCAAATTGCTCTACCAAATTTAATGTTTAAGGTATTTATTTTATGAAAAATGCATGTTATTTTATTTTGAATAGAGCATACTTTTCTGTACGATGCTTTGTTTCCAAGATATAAGCAAAAAACTAAAAAAGTGCGTGTTTTTTTCTGTCAAAAGTTATTCACACCTCCTGAGGTGATGCAAACTCAGATTCCATGTATTTGGGACCAAATGAAGGTTTTAAGACTATTTCCAGCTTCGTCAGAATTTATTCCTTCAAAAACTATTTTTACTGGCCTATTGTCTTATTGACAAACTTGTTGGTATTTCGTTGCTAATATAAAGAGCTATTTATTTATTCTGATCTTAGGGGATGTGCTAAAATGTTAAATCTGCCACTGGCTTAGGGCCCTTGATCGGAATTGAAGGGATGGTCCCTTGCACGTGTCAGGAGGGTAAATTAGTTTATTGTCCTCCACGTGGTCATACGTATTTTGTCGACAAAAAATGTAAAATTATTATTTTTATTATAAATTATATTGCGCTAATTTTATTTAAAAAATCCATTCGTAAAACATGGAAGAGAGACAGTAAAAAGCGAACAATGAGTACTCGACGCGTGTATCGTAGGTCTGACTGCACCTTGTACGTCGCCTACCGCAAAGCCCCATAGCCACCAACCACACAAGGGTCGAGAAGCAACGGTAGCGGATCCGGGGCCCTCAGGGGGTGGAACAAGACCGGTGGAGAACGGACGAGGGAAGAAGCGGGAAGGTCTCAAGTGCTTCCGAACCGCGCTGAGGTAAAAAGCGCCGGAGCTGCGTCCCATTGTCACGTGCACTCGACACGCCTTTGTTTCTTCCCGCCACAGCCGCCTACACAGCAACTTAGGAGGCTGCCTCGCCCCTGCGTCGTCTGGGGCAAGAGACTCCGTAGCCATAGTATAGCTTCATGGCCGCCTCAACACGTCTGGAGAATAAGATCACTGTGCGCTGGTGTGTTCCATCCAAGTTGGGTTTTTTCCTCCGGTTATCCTTCAGATAGGGACCAATTTTATTTATGTTTTATATATGGGCTCTCTGGGCTCTGGTACTGGGGTGGCATATTAACACAATCGTAATAATCAGAGGTGGACATAGTTAATCTGAAATTAAACTTAATAAACCGTTAATCCGTTCCTCCAGAAGTTAACTTCGTTAATCGTTGAAGCGTTAGTTTGCTGTTGGAATTTTTTAGGAGTTAAAGTAACTGTTGAAAGTTAATGGAATAATTTTAATGTTAAATCAGTCAAATAGTAAAGGATTTTATTTTAGTTAACCACGAAATAGTTCATTATAACATAGGTATAGAGTAGATTGTTTAGGCTGAATAGAGAAGGCGAAGAAAAATGTGAACTTCACTTAAGTTAACAAAACAAGAAACATAATAAATAAAACTTAATTTAACGGAAAATGAAATGGAAATTGATAAAAGCGTCAATGTTTTTAGAAATTAATAAGTAAGTTAAAATGTTAAAGAATGTTAATTAATTGACGATTAACAGATTAACGCTTTTCAACCCATATATGCTAATAATTAATCTCAAATTAAGATTTATTTTAATAGGTACGAATTAAAAAAATATTTTCCGAAATGATTTGGTAATGATACCTATTTGTTAATTTTTTAGTGAACTTATAAAAACGATCCCATTTTTAACACACAAACTTCAATATAGATTTCAAAATTCACAACACAAAATTCACACAAAAATGGGTTACACCAAAATTTTCCGTTTTTTATTCTGCTTTTATC
Organism: Laupala kohalensis; assembly: GCA_002313205.1. Lineage (NCBI taxonomy): Eukaryota > Metazoa > Arthropoda > Insecta > Orthoptera > Trigonidiidae > Laupala > Laupala kohalensis. The sequence goes on from NNCF01126301.1 coordinate 1,037,488, forward strand.
AGTTAAATTAATTTTTTTACTGCATCCCATTTAAATTTTATTGCGGGTAAAAGGAAAAAAGCGCTGTTTTTTTCACTGTTTCAGTAGGAGCATTGACTTTAAAAATTTATTACTTAAAAATAGCTGCTTTGATCACTATCAAATATTAATATAGTTTAAATAAACTTATTGTTTAGAGGTTTACAGCGTTTGAAACTGATCTGATGTAAAATAAAAAAGTTCTCGTTAAATTAGCACAACAACGATTTCTTGGTTCTAGGTGGTCGTAAAAGAACGAAATTGGTTAACGTTCTATTAATGCTCAAACTCTAGTATCAAGACTTTTGTTCCACAACAGTAACAGGGTCCGATACTAAACCAAAATATTTTTTTTTTAATAATTGAAATATCTATTTTACTGAATGAGACCTGCACCCAATATTTTTACTTTCGAATTACACAGAGTATATAAGGAGAGTATTTTAATTGATCGAAAAAAACGTTTTGAGATCTCTTCGGATCTTTACGAATTGGTTCAAGGAGAATATTTTCAAATTTTGGCGATGATATTCAATGTCGTATGTGAATATGTGTGCGTAAATAATGTTTCCCCCTGATAACTAACAAACATTCTAATGCATCCAAATGAAACTTGAGATTTGACTTCGCTTTTTTTAACTTGCGTTGAGTATGTCTTTCTTTTTTCTTTTCTTTTTTTTTCCTCAAGAGATTACAGTACGACGTTCTATTATCGCGTTTCTCCCTCCTCTTCCGTATCCTCGGTCACGTGAATGCCGCTTGGCGACGCGTCCTCTTTTGACTCATGTATGCGTAGAGGGAGGGATGCGATGCGCTCAGCCACTCGCCAGCGACGCACTCTGCGCTTCTTTATTATTTGCCACACGTGCTCGCACGCAATGTAAAGAGAGTGGAGTGCTCGCAGGGGATGCGATAGAGGGGTGGGTGACGAGGGGTTTTTGGGTTGGTGGGGAAGGAAGGGAAAAGTGTTGGGAAGTATTGAGGGGCATAGTACACAATTGCGAGAACTTCGTCGGATATGTAATAATCATATTCCATATTGAATATTTTCTACCTTGTGATGGATGAATACCATATATTTTGTGCTATTTAGTACACTTCAAATATGCAAAAAAAATTATATTTGTTCATCATAAAGTCTTAAATCCATACTTGTATATAAATGTGAAATGAGAAAGTGTGTCTGTCTGTTTGTTACTTAATCACGACTAAACCACTCAACCAATCGTCATAAAATTTGGGAAGGAAGCAGTTTACATGTCCAGGATGAACTTTTATTTTTAAAATGCATGAAAAGAAAGATAGACAATGATTTTGACCATACATGACGATGAAATCGAAAAAAAAGAGATATATTAGCTTACGCCAGCTAAACGGTTAGAGGTTGGTGACAACTATAAATGACAATGTTGCTCGCCTTAAAAGAGTTCTACAAAAAGTCCGCGATAACATATGTCTATCTATAAAAGTTGTCTACATTGTCGAAAAGAAACGTTATTAAAAATAGGAGATTAGAAATAAATAGGAGATTTAAAATATGAGAAAACGTTATTAAAATTATTCTCTTAAATCAATTTAAGAGAATACTTGAAGAGGAAAGAAATCAATCATTATCAAATTTAATAGTATTTTTTATTTTGTGAAATTAACAAAAATTAAAAACATCTTTAAATCGTACAATTTGAACAAATGGTTTAGATTTTAAAAGTGTTTTAATGAAATGGTGCAGCCGCGCCATTTAGTGTTTCTTGCCTCGGAAGTGAAAATTCGACATACGCGACTCCTGGCGAGTGAATGGGTTCGTTGGACTAATAAGGAAAGTAAAATTCCAGGCAACGCCGGGTTATCAGTTATTTATTTATATATTTTGATTAAATAATGGACGTTAGTAGTAATAGAATAAATTTGTAATATTTTAGGATATATAATAATCAGGGTAAGGATTTTGCATGTTTTGCACATTTGTTTTTTTTTCTGACTTTCTACGGTTTTGAGAAAACTGTTAGTATTTTAAACCTAGTGAGACAATTCTTAATTTAATTTAATAGTGAAGAAATACATAATTTTTTTTTGAATTTATTGAGTAAATTTTTGTTTTTAATAAAAATTTACATGTCATAATTGAAATATGGCGTATACTAAATGTACAAGTTTAGTACTCTTATTCAACTAACACTATTTACACTTGCACTTCCTAGTAATGAGTAGATTCATATGTAACTTGTTTTTTAAGCGCATATTGCGAATATTTTAGTGCGTTTATGATAAGTGCATTATTGGACATTTTAGCACATATTTTAATTGCACAATTTGAACCTATTAGTACATTTTCTGAAATGTATGTGCGTATTTTCATTGTGATTATTACCAAGGTTCGGATCGATAAAGACTGACATGGAAAATATTTTTTTAAATTCATTATTTTTAAAATGCAAAGCAAATGAAAGTATTTCTTTTTTTGAAAGTCCTGACTGAATATATTTTACGAAAAAGCATGTATTAAATTTTTATTATAATATTGCAAGAAAACTCTTCCATTGAGAAGTTCTGTTTGCACATAATTTTTTAAACAAAAAATCTGTTGATTTAATATTCAAGAATGATCCTGTTGTTATAATGTTCTACTCCTCTTTTTTTTAAATTACACACCTGTTTGTAAAACAATTTATAAGTGCGAACTTAGACTTGCTAGAAGTATTTATCAACTATTCTTGACACAAACAAATATATAATATTCTTAAGACTTGTATGATATTTTCTAATTTTATTATCGTTAGTGTTTTTAATTAAATAATCAAAGATGTTTCATGCAGGTTAATATGAAAGAAATGTAACCTTAACGTATTTCTGATATCACTTTATTGACCTCCTCTGTGACGTAACTCTTCTTTCACCCTTAGTACCTGTGTTAGTGACGTCATTTGTGGAATCTTACGTAAAGTGTTTCTCACAGAGCTTTGGAATGAAAATTTTACGATGAAAAGAGAGTCCGTATAACTGAATTGATTTCTGTACAGAGATAGCCTGATGTTGTGATCATTCGTTGTTTTTACATGAGGATGTGAGGTGACACAACAAGTCAATGAATAAGGTTCAACAACACTCTGAAGGCTGAAATTTCAAATACAAAGAAAATTACATTTCTCTTCAGCGCCGTTCTTCATAATCAAGTTTTGTATCAAGTATTTTATTGGTTCATGAAAATTGAAAAACTTTTCTCGTAGAAAATGGAATATATTATAATCCTTCAAAACACTATTCTGACCTCTGTATTCTATTTAATGTGAGCGAAGAATTTTATTGGGAGCAAGAAGAGTTCTAATTTGTAGACGTTTAATTCAATCGCTTCCCAGCCACATATAAATGTTTTAGTATTCACAAAATAAAAACAGTTTTATTTTTACTTTTTGTAGAACAACTGTTTTCTTTTCCTATTTGAAAATTGTGGTTTCAAGATGAATTGTTTCAGAGTTGAATGGCCATGAAACTTCGAAACGAATAATTGTTCAAAAAACAATGTTTCATATGGAAAGTTTTGAGTGAACAGAGGGTTTAAAAAATGCATCATATTATCATCATTATTATTCCTATTAAAAGTAAATGCCACAAACGGTAAAGATCGCATGGAAACTTGTTTTTATAAATTAGTTTATTGTCCTCCACGTGGTCATACGCAGTCTGTACTGTTTTTTGACAATAAATTTATTATTATTATGACATTTATCATCTAAAAGGATCATTTAAATACATCTTTCCAAACCACTTCAACTTCTCTCAAGACTAGAAAACGAACCACTCTCAGATACAGGGCAGAGCGGTCGTGTTACACTTTGGAATAGTTTGTTCATTTTTGGCTCACGAGGGTAAATGTCTTTTTCATTTGAGAAATTATTGGTTAGTTCGGGGAGTATCAACTGCAATTATGTTGTATGCCAACCATGTATATAAGAGAAATTTCAGAGTAAAACATATCTTAAAAACATATCTTTTTAAACTATCAAATCCTCTCAAATGCCGTTTGAATGTGTAAATTCGACGTGATATAAGCAACATTATTCTATACAACGGATCTGAGTCAGATTTTTCAACTATCGGCAAAATAAAGAAAATAAAGTTCTATAATATGAGATTTTATCTAAACATTTGAAGTAAAATGTTCTGTAAATATATGTTGTAAGGCCACAAATTCGTACGGGTGTCTGCCTCTAAAGATTTGAAAAACCAGCTTAACTCAATAGTGCATGTTTTGATTCAGGTCCCTTTTAGCAATCTTAGATATTTATATGTCAATTTTATAAAAAATCAGAGAAAATGCATGAAATGACACGAAGATCTGAATAAATTGTTCTCTTTTAAACCCCACTCGACCGAAATAGGTGAGGTTTTCAGCTGTTTCTCCAGACAAATGTCGGTTCGGTGCCATGAATTCCCTGGTAACCCAACATCTCTCCTTCCCAATTCCCTTGCCCAAGACACAGTTGGAAGAAAGAGTGTATCAAATGGTCCGAACCCCACCTTAAGACATGAAAATATCTTAATGTGTCCCACTCAACTTTCCAATTATAATTCTTTGCAAAAAAATTGACATTGAACACAATTATTACTAAAATTCAGAAGAAAAACTAAAAAAAAAATCGTTATATATTGTAATTATTAAACTTAAAAAGATTAATCGGTTTCAAAAAATTCACATCACATTACATAGGACATTTCTGAACATTGTATCTGCGCATACTAGCACAGATTGCTTAAATTATCTTCCACCTTAAACTCTTTGCAAAAGACCTACAGGGTGATATAAAAGGAGCGCCTCGAAGATAACTTTTTTGAGTGATCAATTTTCGCTGTATCTGAAAAACGTTGCGACCTACAGGAATGTGGTTTAGGAATCTGTTAACACAATTAACTGACCAATAAAAATGTTTCTAAGTATATTTTCAAAATTTTGAATTTTAAGAAATCGGAAGTGGATTGCGGTGTGTAAATGAAGTCGAAATGAGCTTCTGTTCCAGAAACAGACTTCTATTTGCAATGCATTTAAAGTCAAAACTCAAGGTTCATTTGGATGCATCGATTTTTCCGTGAGTTATCAGGGGAACAAAATTGTTAACATACGACATTGGACATCATCGCCAAAATTTCAAAATTGACTTTCCTGGAAATTTGAGATCCGAAGAGATCTCAAAACCGCGTTTTTCGACTGATTACGATACTTTCCTTTTACACACTCTGTATAATTGGAAAGTAATAAAAAATAAATAAAACATATCTTTTAGGTTGAGTAACCAAAGGTAGTGTGAAATATGTTTCATTAGGTATCGTTTTTCTCTGCACTTTGATGTCCTAATCTGAGAGTAATACACGACAGAGACAAAGCAAACGACGCAGAACGACATGGAGATTATGATGTGGTTATCCGTCTCATGTCTCCACTGGCGAACGGAGGCCGAGAAGACAGTTGAGGAGCGCGTTCTCGTGCCACTAGGTCATCAGTCACGCGCCCGGAATAGGTCCTGGTGCCCTTCTTGCCCGTCCTTTTGACCTCCGAAAGAGTCCTGCGTCTTTCTTGTGTCCTCGAGAACATGGTCTAGGGGTATTGCTGTGTGGATATTATGGCAATGAAGAGTGGAAAGATATTAAATTTTGTTTAAGGTCGCACAAGGGTAAGTAGAATTAAATCTCAAAACGTCTAAAATTGATGTGAATAATTAGACGCATGCTAATATTCCACTCGATGTGCAAATATATTAAAGACAATCATGATAAGATACAAAACTGATTTATTTCATGATCACTTGATGATTAAAATCAAACATCCACTGTGAAAATGTGATCGCACATAGAGTGGAATATTAATTAATTATATAGATTATCAAAGAGTGAGTGACGTAACATTTAAATACTCATACATATTTATTTTGATTTAATTAACTTCATGAATGATTACTTATGAATAATTGAACTTAAAAATGTACTTCATCAACCATTTAAATTACCAATTGCAATAATTGATGAAAAAACAATTACATCTTATTTAGGAAATATTTATTTTCGAAAATAGACTGATTTTTAAACAATAAACATTTCAGAAGTTAAATTTAGTTTGAAGAAAACGTTCCGTGGTACTTCTATATCACTTTTATCATTATATCATCAGATCCGTTCAAAACATTTTTGACTTTTGTCGAGGTGACAGATGCGTCAATCACGCGCTCAGCCTTTTACAATTAACTGATAGAAACAAATTAAAGTGTTTTAATCGTTATAATTCAAAATGTTGTTGTAGGAACACATTTCTTATATATACAGAGAAATACGTACCTTCCTACATATACATGCTTTAGCTCCTCCATGTAACAGAAACACGAAAGTTACGTGATCAGCCATGTTGTTTACTGGTTTCCAAGGCGATGCCACTCTTTACACAAGAGAGTCTCAACATACGACGCCAAAGAACCCTAACATAGTAAACATTAGAAGATTCCATGCAACGAAGATTGCCTCGATTGCGATTCCATGACAGCAGAGAGATGCCTCAAATCACCTTCTGAAATGCTTCGAAACCCTCGAGAAATTTCCGTAATACCCGAGAATATTCGAGAACTCAGTCTAGCTTGTTAAGAAATTTCTAGAGAATCTTAATAAACGAACCGCGACATAGTGTTGAGTCGCCCTAACCGTCGCTTGTCTTTGTTTAGCTCATAGCTACAGGCGACGAAGAATTCAGTCTGCTAGAAAATCTCGAGGTGTTCACATCGCAAATCCGATAACTCCTCACGAGAAGCTTAGCCCAGCTGAAGAAAGTCTATCTTCGAAACCTGTGATTGAAATATTTCAAGCATCATCACGAAGCGCCACCTCGCGGCCGCTCCGGGTCACGAAGATACTTCAACCGGGGGCGCCATCACGCACCCGAACATTGAACTTCGTAGATGAAATCAGTCGTGAGTTACGCACCAGGCACCAATTCACATTGAACTTTCAACGCCTGTCGTTCGTCGTCTGGTGCTATCCTTTGTTTACGTCACGACGATTTTTATTTACATAATAAACCTTGTTATTCGAACCTATGAGTATTTATTTTGGAGAGGAGAAAATCTTACTGCGAAGCAAGCCTACATGCTGAGTCTTGCGAAGCAATAAAAAATCTTCCCCGACAGTTGTGTTATAAATCAATAAAAATAAAGGAACCAATTATACTTCTCAGTGATTTGACGCACTTGGAGTGCTAATCAATTCAGGGAAAGAAATTTGGGACTGTTATCTCTTAATAAAGTGAAATTTATACATGTTTGAGGATAATTGTCACGACACAGTACTACAATGATAAAATACTATAATATAGTATAATGCGCTATTGTTATGTTCCAATGGGAAACTATTATTATTCTCCACTTTAATGGCTTTAACTCTCAAGTAAAATAACGTTGTAACAGAAGTAAAGAAAACATATAGGTGAAGCTTTACAATACATTGACAAGAACATCGTTAGGATAGTAGTTGTAATATTTGACCCAACCGAAAGTTATATGAGAATCAGTGACTAATTCAGTCCAAAGTAGTTTAAGGTTGGATATCAGCGACCCTTAATCTATGGGGCGAGGGTTGTTGAATTTTTAATTGGTCACGAAGGAGTCAAAGAGAGAAACTGATAAATTATTCTTTGGAGTTAGCCAAGTGACACGAACGAATAATATTAATATCCTCGTTACGAGTTTAAATTGTGTTCGCAAGACAGGTTATTAAATTGCGTTTAGTACTCTACTCCATTAGAAAAGAATGAACAATTTTTAAAATTTTAATGATGAAAAACGAAGGGAAGAGTTTTCTACTTCTCTAGAAAAGAATGAACAATTTTTAAAATTTTAATGATGAAAAACAAAGGGAAGAGTTGTCTTATTTTTTTAATATCGCGATAGCATTCGTCGTGTCGCGCGTCCTAATTTCAATATATGGTACAATATCTCGTTTTCTGTAAATCCTTATTTGTAGTTAAATGTCAGTTTGAAATAGAGAAGAAAAGTATTGGTCCCATTAGTTATCTCGGAATGACATGACAGCCGAATAATATGACCTTTAAATTCAGTTCAATATGAATCATTTTGCTTACCCCACTTTTCTTTTCTTTTTTGTATTGCAGTAATATCCCTCTGATACTTTAAATCATATAATAAAACCGAAATATTTTTTTGATTTTAATACCAAAAACAAGAAATAAAACTTTATAATTAAGGTCCCATAAACGTGTGAAGGATCTTAACTATAAAGCAATAAAATTCGTATTTTGTTATAATACTGAGAGTCAGAATGGGAGAAGGATACTGAGGTGATATCACGGCAGGCAATGTGAAACTTCTGGCAGTCGTCGGTGACCTTTTACTACAGCAACAGTTTTAAGCCTTTTGTGGGAAAGGTTGACTTTCCTCAAGATTGTCCAAAGTAGATGTCAAAAATTGGCAAAATGCTCGTTTTTTTTCAGTGCCTTCCAATGTGCCATTGTCACTAATATTTTGGCAGGACATACTAACAATCAATATGTTTCAGTATTAAAACAACCAGGACCACATTAGACTTACGCTTGTTGAAAGTTCTCTTGTGAGAATAGTAGTTGAGCTTTCTCTCAATTGCTCTATACAAATGTATGACCAATACCTCATGATTGCAGGCAATTCATAATATTTCCTGTCCAAACCATGTAATAAGAACAAAAGTTGACCTCAAAGTCAAATATCGGACAGAAATATACTTGACCAATTTTATGAATATGTTCACTTTCAGTTCCCGTATAATGAATCAGATTTAAGTTTGAACAATTCTCAGAAAAAACTGCGATACTGTTCATTAATATGCGATATATTAAAGTGTGACTACGTTTTTTATAATAATTTTTATTTTTGATATACTTCTGTTTGTCATATATGTGAATGACTACGTAATGCGGCGTATACTAATACGTAATATGTATACGTATAACGTATGGTAATAGTAGTGAAGGAGGCTCAATCTTCTCTTCCTCCAAACCAACCATTGATATCGGAGAACAAATCAATAACTAATTATTTTCACATATGTTAAATTTCGGTCAGGTGAAAATACGCACGAGTCGATAATCGAATCCCGTACTCCTGCATTGATCGCAGGGATGTTTACCACTACACCTATCCAGACCTGTGCACAGTTGTGGAAGGTGAATGGGTGGTGTAGTGTTTAACACCCCTGCGATCAATGCAGGAGTCCCGTGTTCGATTCCAGGTGGTTCGCCATTCTCATCTAACTGAAAGTTATCACATATCTTCTCCACGTATAGGTACACGGAAGAAGTATATGCGTATTATGACAGAGTTTCAGTTTCATAGTTAATTACTCATCATTATATATGAATAATCCTTACGTTTTTTGAACTGGGTATACAAAATTTAGCATTGACAAACTATTATCATACGTGATAAGTTCATCAATCATTTTTCGCTGAAGTCCCTAAACACTCCCTTTCCTTGAAGTCCATTCTTCCGATCGTCACCTCATTCGAAGAAAGCACATTTCCTGTAATCATTCTTCTTCTTCTCCCTGTATCTCCACGTCAATCTCGTATATCTCTCCATCCCGAGTTCCCCTGTAATTAGCGTGAGCTAAATTTGGGTTGAGATTAACTGCACTGGATTGAATCTCCGACTCAGGTACATCGGAGAGCAAAGTTAATCTTCATCTGAGAGTTATAAAAAATGAAGTGAGTACTTTATGGTTCGATAAATCATTTTCATCCTTAAATTTGTTTGTTTACTAATTTTGATGAAAAGGCATGAGCAAGATAATCTCATAGATTTAACATATATTTTGATAGCTATTGTCCTTCATTCATGTTATATTAGAAGCTGTGTTATATTTTCATCAATACAAGAAAACCTGTCTNTCATGTTATATTAGAAGCTGTGTTATATTTTCATCAATACAAGAAAACAGCATCTACAAATACCAAATATTCCAGTTTTAAGTTTCTCATTAATATTATTTTATCGCGTTCTACATCAAATTCCTTGGTCAAGAATGTTTACAGTGTTTGAAAAAGTTTCAGTACATTTTAATGTTGTTTAGAGAATAATTCTTTACTTCCTTTCGAAGAATGGAAACATTCATTCTTTTAAGAAATATGTATTTCATAATACTTCGTTTAATAGTTTTTTTTGCAAAGAAACCTTTTTTTATATCACCAATCTCGTTCTTTTGATAGATATCGGCAATTGATTAAAAACTTCAAAATACAGATTGAACGCTGATTCTTTAAATAGCTAAATAGCTTTGATTCCTTTGTTGAATTTTGAGTTGAAGTTGATTGATGTAGAGTTGAGGCATACCGAAGACCAATTAAATATGTGTGCTATTTGGAACAAAATGGAGTATATGTATATATTATCTGAGTACCCGCAGTTTTGCTCGCGTGAATTCTGTAATATGTCTCCAGTTTATTTTTTATTCCTATGAGTAAAAATAGGGTTGACACCATTTATTTCAGCGACTCCGAAAACTCTGAACTCGTCACTGATATTATTATCGATTAATTTTGTACGTCATACCCTTCCCTGAGGTGCTGAGGTTTGTACTGCTGATCGTGGATGTAAGTAGCATAGGAAGTGTCATTAATAATCTCAGCGACCCCTAAACCTTTGATCTCCACACTTATATTGAAAACTTTCGATATGTTTTACATGTCAACACATTCCCATCCCTTATCTAGCAAGTACTAAGATTATCGTATTTCCCATGAGGGCTGGATACAGAGTTACTAGATTACAGGATGTTACAACCAACTCAGCAATGCTGAAAACTGTGTACTCGTCACAGATATCCACAATTTTCGATAATTCATACATAGCATCGCCTACCCTTCTCAAGCAATGGGTGTATACGTGCTAATTTTGGACTACGGGGTCGTCGAAAATGTCACTTCTAATTTAAGCGGCCCAGAAAACTATGATGTGAACACTAATATAAGTCATTTTCGATTATTTTTACATTTCATTCCTTAACCAAAGGGGGATATTCCTCCATAGTGATCGTGGGTCTAAGCGGCATATTGAGAATGTGACTCTTCTCTTCTGCGACCACGAACGATGTACTCAACTCCAATATCGGACGTTTTTGAACGAATTTTAACCTATAAATCGTTCTCACCCCTTCCCCAAAGATTCTAGGGGTTTAATATCTCCAATTTGGACTCATTGTAAACTTATGAAGCAATGCGAGCGTCTTTTTCCACCTCAAGAGCACCGCTAACTATTGTTTCACACATGTTATAGGATCTTTCCATTACTTTTAAATGTCACTCTCTTCCCACCCCTTCCCAAGGGGTGCCTGAAATGTCTTACCCTCACAATGCTTATTGTAAGACAATTGTGTATAAAGTTTGGTTGAAATTGCTCTGACACTCAAGAGTTACGGTGGGATACATACATAAAACATTTCGCCCCCATTTCAACCCCTTTGGGGGAACGTTTCGTAAAATAGCGTAAACCTACACCCTAAAAAGGAATTTTATTGTTTGTAGGCCTTGTAGTTTTTTAGATTCCGTGATTAGTCAGTCAGTACGTGAGAGGTATTTCGCTTACACACACACACACACACACACATATATNATTAAGAGTTATTTGTGGGGTTGATAGGTGTAACCTGTGTGAATGTATGTTGTGTTCTTTATTTTTTTTCACTATAAATGAATTAATGTAAATAAACAAGTAATGAAATACTTGACCTCTACTTGTACCGAAATCAAGTGTTACATCTGAACTAATTGGTTTCTTTTCTAATCCTTAGGATGATTACGTAACTTAATTGATAATTAAAAATCTTGCTACTATTAACGTCCATTACATAATCATATGCAATAATTTAAGACTGACGACATTACGATGGACGAATACTTTATATTTTGTGCTATTAAGTACACTACATTTCGCCTTAATTTGGAGTCATCAAGTGTAAAAAATTATAACAAGAAACATAACTACAGATCACTTGAACATGATATTAAACGTAAATATAAACACAAGATATGTTAAAAAGCAGAAATTACAGAAACATGTTATAATATTGCATTGTAAATACCCGATAGTTTTTCTCTGTCAGTGCGTAAATTCAATCTCCCGTGCGTATTTTTTATAAATATCATTTCTAATAAGCAACGTTTGTAGTAAATAACTTCTTTGTCAAAAATTAGTGTTTTATCCCAATCCATGAAGTGATTATTATTAATGCAATGAGAGGTAACTACACTTTGTTCAACTGATTTTAAATTTCTTTTCTTCTCCTGGATTCTAGTTTTTAACCCTCTCAAAACAATGCGAAATATGAGAAGGAAGGAGCATGAGACTCTCGCAACACTATTACTCCTTCTCCAACTTAGTGTTCTTATAATTACAATAACATTATGGGTCATGCTAAAAAATCTAGACACACTGTTAAAAATATTTGAAGTAAAATGTTTAAGTAGGAACCTCGTAAACATTATATCAAAGAAACCACACTTATCGGTGGGTTAAGGTTTTCGTGTAGAATAAATATAACTAGAGTGGCGAAATGCAGTTTGAAGTATGAGTTTGTAATTGAGAAAAAATATTAAACAAAGCAGTGTGTTTTATCTGCTCTAGTTACCACAATTATAACCAACTTATACATATCACTACAGGAAAAAGGAGGTAAAATTTATTAAATGATTAATTGTGAGGGATGGATTGAATGGTAACTTAAGAGAAAAATTCTTCAATTGAACACTTCATTAGATATTCAAAATGTAAAAAATTCTCTTAAAATGAAATATTCTTTAAAGAAAATCAAGAATTAAAATAAATCATTCGTCAATCCTTTTACTAATTACTATGGTTATGCTATGAATAGAAAGATTTACAGGAAAACAATTATTTTTATAAATAATGTAATTGGAGAAATCTCACAAAATAAAACGCAATTTCAGAGATTGATCAAATAAAATTTCCAATCCCAATTAAATGACAATTTCAGCTAATTAATCATCAAAATAAGCAAATAAATTCCGTCAGGGTGGAAAATTATGTTTTTTTTTTGGGGGGGGGGTGCATATTTTGTAGCTGTAACTTTCACACAAGAGCAAGGTCAGAATTAGAGAAAGTAAAATATGACGTGGAAAGTCTAACATTCCGATACTAAATTACAATTATCAACGACAGTTTATAATTAAATATTCATCAGAGTTTCATTTCATAACTACGTATTAATATTATTCAACATGATTGCATATTTGAGTATTCGTCTGACAATTATTGTAGACAATTTTAGTTGAAATCCCTTGTACATGTAGGATGAGGTTCGGGTTCGAAGGACCATGAATTTATAGGTAAATTAGAACATGAGGTAGGTAGTTGAGGTGTGTTTAAACTCTGGACTGCCAACAAACAATTTAATGACATGAAACATGAACGTTGAAATAATGTAAATATACAAAACTGAAGTTCAGGTGATACACTGTGATGAGATGAGACGATCCGTTCCTTCAAAGATTCAGCTCGGATGGCGTTGGGTTGATGGTTTTGAATTGATGTGCAGTTGAGGTTGAATTGCTGACCGCTTATCACGTGACGATTCAACGGTGTGTCGATGCTCTCTGGAGATAATTTTCAGGTCGAGAATAATTCCCTCAGTTGTCTCCTGGTACAAACTGAAGAGGAAGTCGTTGGCTTTCATGCCGAGTGATGAGACTACTAAAACATGTTTGATGTTGACTCCTCGGGCGAGTTTTGCAGAGAGAGCCGACATGTTGTGGCTGCTAGATGAGGAGGTGATGTCATGTGGGATGTTGACTGATAGCAAGTGAGGTGGGTTTGCTCGTGCGTTGCTCGCTTGTAAGTTGCGCGCGATCGATCGGTTGCCCGATTGCGTGACGTCGTGACGTCACAGGTTGACCGTATCGATTGTATATCTAGGTCGATGGCGTGGATATTACGTAATTTCAAGCGGGGAAGTGCAGCCTCGTGGATTCCAGTATAATTAAGAAACGAGTCTGTAATTGATTAAGTCAGTCACACTATGTCCAACCATTTTATCCACCATTTTTTACTCAAAGGCGTAAAATTTGAATGGACCTATTAGATTCAAAGAAATTGTTCATGGAAGCTCAACAATCGAGAGATGTCACTCAATATGCACAAAGAGTATAGAGTCCTCAGAATGTTCAATTGTTTAATGTAAGGAAATTAAAAAAGTATCCGAACAATGATTCGTATTCAAACACACGAAAATCGACGTCTTCGGAAACGTAATCGGGTTCGGACGTCAGTATTGAATCTCTTTTTCTTTCTTACATAAACTTCAAGTAGTTAAAAAAAATTTGGAGTGTGCCCCACTCAACGTTCAAATTATATTCCTTTAAAAAAGATCATAGTAGTTAACAGTCTACATAGCTATAAAACTGGGTCAGAAAATAATTTATTAAAAAATAGTAAAACATGCATAATTATAAAAATTTACATCTTAAACAGATAAAAATATATAGATAATTAGCATCACAATCATATAAAGTTTGCTGATAAGTCTCACGCCAGTTCATTTAACTACAGATAGCAGGATTTATCTTCCACACTGAACTCATCACATTTGTCTCATAGGTTCATCTAAAAGAGATATCTCCTCTTTTTTGTATAAAAACTTTTCGCCTTATATAAAAAACGGTGTGAAGTACGGAAATGTTGCTTAGCAATCTGTACGCATAATTTAATGTACACTAAAATGTTCATATCCATTTTCTAAATTTTTATTTTTAGAAACCGGAAGTAGAACGCGGTGTGTAAATGAACTCGAAATGAGCAGTTCAGAAATAGATTTCTGTTCTCTTCGCATTCAAAGTCAATTCTCTATTTTGGTTTGATTTCATTAATTTGTTCATGAGTTATCGGATAAACAAAATTCTTTACACACACATACGACACTGGACGTCATCGCATACATGTGAAACTAGACTCTCCTGGAGTCAATTCGTATAGATCTGAAGAGAACTCGAAATGTTTTTCAACCGATTAGTATGCTTTTTATTATTCGTACTGCACAATTCGAAAGAAATAAAACCACAAGAAAGTTACTATAGGTGAAAAAAATGAGAAGTCTTTCAAGTTAAACATACAGTGTGTTTCAATGTCTTGCCATAGTGGGTTTTTTTATTCCTCACGTATTACATTTGAACAAATAATTACTTAATGGGAGTGTTTTATATTTGCTGCTATAATCTTGGTGCCAGAGACGTGCGTACGTCTTTATAGAAATCTTAGGAAAATAAAAAAATGCTGTTAGGACCCTAAAGTATTTGGTTGCGTATTAATGGTCATTATGTTCATTTTCAACAGTAATTATGCTGACTCATTAGTTTCCATTTATTGGAAACGGTGCTCATTAATAATTCACTAAATGAAATTGTACGTAATTCTATACGAGGAGAATCGTGATTAATGAATTAAAGTTAGAGAAACAGATGGCAAAGTAAGTTAAATTTTAAATATGAAACTATATACAGGCAATTATAAGAGTACTTTCCGAATTTCGATAATGTTTCTTTTAGAAAAAGTACTACTTCTGAAAGTACTTTTTACCATGTCTTAAATCGTGAAGTAGGTTATATCAACCACTCATAATTTTGAATTTTAAATACATTATAATGGAAGCAATTGTCTCGGAAAGCGTTATTGGTCGTTACAAGTCAAGTTTAGTATAGTCAATACTATTAAAAATGAATATTTGTTTGTTTGTTCTTTATCCCTTCCTGTACCATTCATCTGATTGTGGTGAAACTTTGTCAAGTAGTTGTGCACACGCCCGCGACAGTTTCTGACACAGTACAACTATTCTACAGGAGATGGCGCGCGTGTCGTTTCAATAAACGGATGTATTTCATATAGTTTAATTTAATCAGCTAAATTATGTCTGTGTATTTTTGAAGGTTTCCTTCGTATAATTTTAATTTTTGAAATGAATAAAAGTAAAAATTTAATATCACAAAAGTAGAGAAATATAACAAAGATATGAATTTAGGATATTATTATATAGGAACCATGTGTAACGCAGGGAAAAATGATCTAAAACGATCCAGATCTGTTGATAGGTGTTTTAATACCAGTATGTCCAAAAATGGTTAATTTTCTTTTCAAATCCCGGGCAACGTCGGGTAATTTTGCTGGTTTGAAATACACAATTAAAATATTTTCAATATTGAACGTCATTTTGTCTTGATTATATATCTGTTCGTTCTCACGTTGAGTGATATTCCAATGTCATTCATAACCAAGACTAATTTTATACTCGTAGGTGAAGAATATGGCGTATGAGAAACTTTTGTAAAACAACAACGAATTTTATTATCTGGTTTAGAGTTGGAATATTCGTTTTTCTTTGAATGATTTCACTGTGGATGTTGAAAGATAATTTTGTCCTCATATCTGAAGCAAAAAATCCTATCCATATTGACGAGTGCGTGACAACAGTCACTCTAACAGGGGCAAACGTAATTTTGACGCAGATACATTGCTTTATCAGCTAACCTAGAAATTTGTTATGCACATTAATTTGAAACAAAATGTTGCATATGAAGTACATATACATTCATTGAAATTTAGCTAAGTTCAAGAAAATATTTGATAACACCGTATTCACACACTTGTTACTCACACCTAGTGTTTGTGATTATTTTTTATTTCTAATTTTCTTGTATTGTATTGTAATTTTCCCCTTTACCCGCGCCATATTTTTTTCTGTATTATGTTTGAAGTATGAAATACATCTTAGTGTGGAAATTGTTATAACGATATATGGACGATCTAATTTCATATTATAAGGAAGTTCCAAAGTCCAGACTGAATCTCGTGTCTACTCGACTGTTTTCAATTGATTATCAGGTGTTTTTTTTTAAGGCAATGTGACTGTTTTCATTATTTCCACTTCTTCTGTCCGACAGTGGTGGTCAAGAGGTAGCGTCTTTACTTCCACGATTCCGCTGAGCGGTAGAGCATGGGTTCAAACCCTGCACTGCCGAACCAGGTGATGTTTTCATCTGGGGTTTCCCTCACCTATTCCAAACAAATGTCGATACGGTGCCATAAGTTCCCTGGCAAGCCAATTTCTCCTTTCTAATCCTAATAAATGCGTTACGCGAATGCGTGTCTTTCTGTTTGTTACCTGATCACGACTAAACTACAGAACCGATCGTGATGAAATTTAGCAAGGAGATAGTTTAGATGTCCAGGATAAACATAGGCTAATTTTTATTTTTAAAATGTGTGATAGATTTTAAAATGTGTTTAAATTGTTTTTGACAATAAATGTCGATAAAATCAGGGAAAAAGAGTTATATGAATGACAATATTGTTTGCCTTAAAGAGTTCTACAAGAACTCACGACATCATATGTCTATCTAAAAAAATTAACCAAAATTATCGATAAAACGTTATAATAATGCAAGTATTAAATTACTTTAATTTAAGAGAGTAATTTAAGTAGGAAAAATCAATCATCAAATTTAATGAGCTATTAGTTTTGTGTATTTGTCAAATATAAAAAACATCTTAAATCGTAAAATGTCGACGAATAGTTTAGATTTTACAAGAATTGTAATGAAACAGTGCAGGCGCGTCATGCCTCGGAAGCGAAAATGCGGTGTAATTAATTAGCTAGTAATAAATAAATATGTTATTCGTTTTTTGTGATGTTAACTCGCATGTGTACATTCCCTACGATGAAAGTGAAATAGTATAATAAAATAATATTAGATAGTATCCAGCACCGATTGTGTTCTGTGCATGAGTAATATCTTAACTCATACAGTTTTTCACTGAAATGAGATTCAATAACCGAAAAACGATTGAAAAATGAAAATGATTTTATTTACTTCTGTGTGCACGTAATTTTCCACGGATGATTTATTTTACTGAAAAGTTAATTGAACGTTGTTTATTTGCAAACGTTAATATAATACACTCGTGTATGAAACATGCTCTGTAAATGTTTATTGAATGCATAATCGACCACAGAGTAATCCTCTCAATTATTGTTTTGAATTCATATTCTAATTACACAGAGTCCGCTTGTTGAAAATTATTTCCCGATGCCAACATAAAATTAAAAATTCCTTGACAATTCAAATATTTCAGTTTGTTCTAAGCAGGAAACTCATTGCCTATGCCTCGAACCTTGCTTGTTGTGGTTCCATCCATTGTTCGCTAGAGCGCAACACTGTCCTTCCCAATCGGAAGGATCGGAAAGTCAAAACAGGAAATGATTTTTTTTTCAATCCGGGAAACGCTATAGCGGACCACAACGCAATTTCCTGATCTACATAACTTGATTCATTACACTGTACTAGGAACTGCGCTGTTTGCCATATCACCCCCCGCAGGAACCGGGCTTTATTTGACTATTAGTCTCATTTACCGGCGTCATGTTTTGGAATATATTTTCTGTCGTGGAAATCTCTCGGAGAGGAATACATATAAATATTTATGCGCGTAATCCGTTTAGCTTCGTTCGTTGCTTTTGAGTTCGGCACGTGCGATCGCTGCCACAACAGACAACTTTGTGTCGTGTAACTGCATTTTAAGAGACTGTGTTGACACTACAGGAGATATTAAAGCACAAGTTTCCTTTTTTTTCCTTTTTTTGAACGCTAAAACTTAGAGATACTTTACTACATTATACAGGTATATTATTTTCACACTTCCATAAGACAATCTTTAAATAATAAATGTGCTTCTTAAAAGTAAATTATTTCTTACATCCTAACCATTAAAGCATACGTTACCAATGAATTAAAAGCACAGACAACACTTTTTGGTTTCGATTTTTGTAATTTTCAAAATAATTAACTTACAACATTATTCAGTTGTTCCAAATTCTTTCGAATGATATTTAATTTAATAACTACTAAAAAATTTATATGTTAAGTAAGCAAATATTCCCGAACGACCTTCTTTTCGCGTTATATTTTGCTAGCATGGTCAGATGTATGTGCGCTGCTCCTGTATTTTAGCTAAGAACGAAATTTTTGAAAGATGTAGGATAAAAGCAAGATTCCAGTGTTAATATAGAAGAACCTAATCTAGTGTTGTACCCGAACTCTCTGCTTGTAATGAAAAATAATCTATGAAAAACTTTGTTACAGTAATTTTAGCCACTTACAGTTAGGCGTGAAGAATAAGTATTGAAATTATACTCAGAAAATCTATGAATTAAGAAGTGAAAACACATACAGTTCAGGCCATGGTACAGAAGCATAGTGACCTAATTAACCTAGAGAAAGAAGCTCTAGTTTACCTAAAATGATCTCTGCTGTATCTGTCTTATGTGCGGCGTCTGTCACCAATTTACCCTAAATGTCATTTTCATTGAATAATGATTTATATTAGTACTAGCAGCTTCGCTCGCGTGAATTCTGTAATGTGTCTCCAATTTAATTTTTGTCATATCCTCATTGGTATCCTCGGAGTATGTTACAGGTTTGATAGTATTGGTATGTACCCTTGATCCCTTATTTTCATCGATGCAATAAAAACAAGTTTTTAGAAAACAAATTTCCCCCTTAGGGGTTAATTTTTGTAAAATCCTTTCTTAGAGGACATATTTTTTAATTTTTTTGCGCTACGCCCTTCTGTGATCTGTAGGGAACATAATATAATTGGAAATAGGATTATTCATCTCAGAATACACAATAACCATGAACTCGGCCCTAATATCACTCTATTTACGTCGCGCACTTTCCTCCCTCAGCTAAGAATATAGTGCTCCTATGTGCTCTCATCTTGAACATAACGGCATTGGTACTTTTTAACATCTCGTCAACCCTAATACTATGTATCCGATGCATTTTTAATTTCTTTATATTTCAATTACTCTATCCATAAACCCATTTCGTGATTAACCAGTCAGCCAGTGAGTGGTATTTTGCTATACATTATATATATATATATATATATATATATATATATATATATATATATATATA